>PVKM010026260.1:0-19449 GCA_004027735.1 Carollia perspicillata | reverse complement strand
CATCTGGCCTGCTTTTGATTCCCTCTACTGTGTTATTAAATTCAGAAATAGTATTCTTCATTTTCTCCTGGCTCTTGTTCATAGTTTCTATATCCCTTTTCATGCTGATATAGTTTTCAGTAAGTTCCTTGTAGCTTCTCTGTAGTTTTTGGTAATTCTCCTTGAGCTCAATGAGTTTCTTTATAACCACTGTTTTGAACTCAGTGTCTGATAGCTGACTTCCCTCTATTTCATTTAGCACTCTTTCTGGGGATTCCTCCTTTCCTTTCAAATGGGTGTTGTTTCTTTGTCTTCTCATTTGTGGGGAGACTCTTATGTTTGCTTCTGCTTCTTAAATTGATCTGTTTTTACTGTCTGCCTTTGTAGTGTAGACTTCTATGGTAGGAGACCTGTGTGATTCAGTGGTGCAGTCTCCTTGATTTCCTGAACTTGATGCTCTTGGGATGCCCTTTATGCCATTTATGTTGGCTTTCTGTATGTAATTGGGTTTTGATTGTTGTTGGTTTATTCTTTGGCGGGTCCTTCCCTCCAAGTGGTTGACTGAGGGTCACTCTACCTACCATATCTGGTATGGTGTTTTGCAGGTGCTGCCAGAACAAAACCACAAAGCCTAGGAAACAAACCCACACTGGCAAAAACAACTCCCCCCACAAATCCACTAACAACAGCAAATGAGCCAGTATTAATAAGAGGGCAAAGAGGTTAAGACTATTATAAGAAAAGATAGCAAATATGAGATGACCTACTGAAAGAACAATGATTTTTAGAGGGTAGAGGGAAGAGCACTAATAAGAGTAGGCACAGGAGCAATGCGATGAAGAAAGTAAAATTTATATTATAAATAAAAAAGGGAATGAAGAAGGCAGAATTGAATAAGAGAGGGGGAGATGTAGTATTAGGTTTAAAAAGAAGTTAAAATAAAATAAAGTGAGAGAGAGAAAGAAAAATGAAAGAAAGTAAATAAACAATAAAAATATAGGAACCAAATTGGAGGGAAAGATCCACCATAGCACTATCAACAGCAAATGAGGTAAGATTAATAAAAGTGGGATAGGAATAAGAGGGGAAAAAGAGAGAAAGAAAAGCTTAAGAGATGTCTAGAGGAACTGAAAGTGATTTTGAGATGATAGAGGGAGAGGGAATACTAAGAGTGAGGAATGAAAATGAGGCTAAGAGAGGGAGAAATTGAAATCTGAGGTGAAATGAAAGAGGAAAAAGGGAAAAATGGCAAGATGAAAGAAAAAATACAGGCTAAGACAGGGCAAAATTAAAATTTGAGATAAAAAAAGTATAGAGGAGGGGAATGGTAAAATTTGAGATTTGAAATACAAAATTAGTGAAGATCTAGAGATAAGTTTGCAAAATGCAACAACAATTACCCTACCTACAACCAGCTAGCAAAGATTGCCAAAGTTGGAGAGAGAATGCAGGTATTTTAAGAGTGGGGAAAAGATTGTGAGATGACCATTGACAAGAAAATTGGTTTTGAGAGTCTGGACAGGGGAGAAATAGCAAGAGTGTGGCATGGAAACAAGTTGTAGCAAGAGAGAAAACAAAATTTAAAACAAAAATAATAGGAGGAAATAAGAAGGTAAAACAGGGTAAGAGAAGGGAGGGGCAAAATATGTGAATTGAAATAAGCTATAGTATAAAATCTAATGACTCAATATGCACAAACTTGAAGGACAAGAAATGAATGTTAAAAAAGCTATGCAGGGAAGAAAATATTGTAGATCATGGAGAACACCACAGTGGATTTCATCTCAGTGGCATCCAGTATTTACCACTGTTTTTTCTTTCTGGATCAGCCTCTGGTGATGTTAGATGATGATCCTATCTGATCTTAGGCAGCCTGTTCAAGACTACCAGGGATCTACTGTCTGTGGCTGGCTCCTTCAGTTGTTAATGTAGTCACTCAGCACTCAGCAGTCAGGCTTAAGTGCTAGAGGTCAGGGCTTAATCCCTGCTGGGGGGCGTGGCTATTGCTTCCCCTTAGGCTGCTGCCACTCAGAGGGGTGTGGTCGGCCTGAGCAAGATGGCTGCTGCCTTATGGGGCATGACTTAGCACCAAGATCCCAGGGGCTACCTTCTCGGTTTTTCTCCCCAAAGCCTCTGTCCCCACTCTCTCCTCAAGAGTCTCTAGTCCACTCTGCCCCCCTTTGCCAGAGCCCAGGGTAAGTGGCTGCAAATGAAAATTTATATGTTGGCCCTTCAAATAGTTCTTTGCATCCCCAGCATCCATTTCTGGCAGAGAGCAGCCCTGACGTTTTTCACAGCTGAATGTTATCTGTGTACTTTTTGGGCTCTGGTGTTCTAGGCTGGGGAGCCCAGGTTGAGGTTTAGAACCCACACTTCTCAGGGGGGATACAACTGGCCACTTAAATATCCCTCTGGCTCTTCAGCTGCAGCCTGTGGGCGCCCAGTCAGCCCTCTTGCATCTCTACTGCACTCCTTACCAGTCATGTGCTAAGGCTGATTCTTCTGTCTGTCTGTAGTTATAGGCTTCTCTCTTGCTATTGTTCAGTTGTTTATGTCAGATGATTTCTCCACAGGTTAGTTGTAATTCCAGATTGGTCCTGGGAGGAGGTTAGTGTAACTTCCTGTCACTACTCTGCCATCTTGGATCCTCCTCTTGTTTATAAATTTGTATGAACTAACAAAAGCCCAAATTGTGTTTACAATTTTATTTTTTTATCTTTAATGTTTACTTTGAAATTGTTTTTAGTTACAGAGCAGGAATTTCTGTATGCTGTTCATCCAGATTAATCAATTGTTTTATTAAGTTATTACTATTGTTTTTTATAATTTTATTTTGATGCTATTAATATTATCACTACCATTATCATCATTATTGATGACTATTTGAGAGTAAGTTGCAGACAGTATACCATTCTTTTCTTTTACCTAAATACTTTCAGTGTATGTTTTTTTAAGAATAAGGATATTCACTTATGCAACCATGGTGTAAGTATCAAATTTGGGAAGTGTGACTTTGGTACTATACTGTTATGAAATACATAGTCAAGATGCAGAATTTTGCAAGTTGCCTGAGTAATATTCTTCATATTTTTTACCTGATCCAAAATCCACTCTACTCTCTTTTTTAAAAAAAATATCTTTTGTTATTGTTCAATTACAGTCTTTAAGTCTTTTAATCTGTACCAGTTCTTCAGTCTTTTTTTTCCTTTCATGACATTGACAGTTTTTAAAGATTGGCAATTGTTTAGTAGAATGTTCCTCATTTAAATTTGTCTGTTATTTCCTCATAAATTAGAATCAGGAATTTTTTTTTTTGGCAAGAGTTTATAACTTTTGACCTAATAAATTCCACTTCTGGGAACCCATTATGAGGGAATAATAGTAAACATGTTTAAAAAAAAACACCAACTTGTATGACTTTAAAGCAACACAATGTTGAGTAATAATAAAATCACAGCCCACATGTTCTAGGATCATACTCAATATCCAACAGTTTACTCTGTCCTTTATGTCCATTATCTTACTTAACCTTCTCAGTAGAAGTGGCAGCCTCTGTTCACGATTCTCCCCTTTGACCCTCTTCTGTTTTGGCAGTCCAAGAGAATGAATCAGTAGTGCTAAACCAACCATGATTGCCCACTCCTGTCTCCAGATACTTTTTCCCAGCCTCTCTTGCAGCTGAGGAGAAGCATCAGACTCATTTCTGGTCAGTGAGTTCAAAAGGCATGTTTCCTGGAGGACTGCTGGGAAAAGCAGAACCTCACATGGAGAAAGCCTTGGCCTACTTCTTTCTTTCTTCTTAAGGTGTTGGTGTATGCTGTGCCTGCTTGGGGTCCTGAGGACCATCTTATAGCCTTGAGGTCATAAGAGTGACAACTAAAAGCCTATGTGCCAAGGATGACAGAGTGGAGTGAGGGAATGAACCAGGATGCCTGATGGCATTGAGGAGCTGCTGACCTAGTCCTGGACTGCCTTCCTCAGGTTTACTTGGGTAATAAGAGATTAGCCAACTTTATTTGGACTTTTGGTAACTTTCTGCAATAGGTATTTCAGATAATGATAACAGGAATAATTATATGTCACTATAAAAGTTTTATATTATTTAATCTTTATAACAATCCTGGAAAGAGGTACCACTGTTAATCACACTTTATATGTGACACCTGTCAACTACAGCCTGGCATAGAAGCTCACCACCAAATCCCCCAAAGCATGGATCAGAGCCCACTTTTTCTCTCTGCAGGGACAGCAGAAACTGGGAGGAAAATAAAGTACAACATTTAGCAAATGCCTGGGAAATTGCCCATACATAGGAACAAACCAAGGCATGGGGAACTGATTCTTTCTTTATGGAAAAGAAAGTAGGCTGATAGGGAAGTGGGTAAATTGAGAGGCCTGAGGGAAGTCAGGGAAAGAGCTGGGAGTCAGGAATGAGGTAATGACCACATCCATGTGGGGCATTTCGGTGAGGACAGAGGTAACCAGACCAGAGGACCAGTACCTGACTCTCTTCTCCATAAATCCTCCCTTTCTCTATGAGACATGACTTTGGGAAAATTCCCTAAATCCTGCTGTAAACAAGTTTTTATTTCTTCACTAGTGACCAGTATGTGGAAGGTAAGAATGGCAGTGCCAGATTTAGGAGGTATAATTCTTTCTACCCTGTGCCTATACTCTATTGAACCTTATCATGGACTGCCTGGTGGCAAGAGGTAGGCTGCAAGAGACAATGACCTAGCTATAGAAACAGCTATCACCATTTGGTGGTTTTTATAGCCTGTGGGATAAAGTCCAAATTCCTTGATAGGACCCTCACACTCAGGCTCTGCCCACCGTCAAATCTTCATTTCTTGCCACTTCACTCTGCGCCCCTGAGCTCCCATCGCCCTTTTAATTCCTGGGATAGGCAGTGGAGTCCCATTCACCCTACCTTAGCACATGGTGCTTCTTCTGCCTGGGACATCCTGAACGCACTCCAATGCTTACGTGTTGAAGACACAGTTCTCCTGTCTGTGTCGGCAAAGTCATTCTTCCTCAGCGTCAGTCTTTCTGCCAACACCCTCTCCGCAAGATAAATCATTTCCTCTTTGTGTTTCCTCTCGCTCACAGAAGCCTGTGTGGCAAAACTCTCCTGCACGGCCACCCGGAACTCCAGCCTCCTCCATCCCCCAGAGCGTGTTTCTCGTCCCTAAACCACGCATTCTCTTGGAAGTCAGGGAAAAAGTATTGTTAATTGTTTGCCACTAGTATAATTTAGTACAGAAGCTTGACATACGGAAACCACTTAGTAAATGTTTGGGGAATAAATAGAAGGCACATAAACAATAATGAGAGAATTAATTCATTCACAACTCTATTCAAGGTCCTTTTAGTTATAAAATTCTATGGTATAAATATTCCTATTAAATATGAAATAATATTGTACACTAGAATATTATCTAAATCCTAAATTTAAAATAGTAATATATTTCATAAAGTATACGTATAAAATGTATAATATGTGCATATATATGTATGTGTGTATATATGTATATATTTCCATGATAATTTTAAGGGAAAGTTTCTTAATCTTCATTCTTTTCATAGATTTCTTATGATAATACAAAAAATGAAGTGAAGAAAATAGGAACTCTAAATTTTAATGTCTGAGCTACAGCTGGCTTTAAATACCAGCACACAAAACTTTCTGTATCTGTCCTCAAGTTTTGAGACAACAATAAAGATATCTGTTTGCTAGTACTGGTTTCATTTCTCAGTCCAAGAGATAAATACAAAAGAAAGCTGGAAGATATTCACAGAAAAGCACAACTGAAATACTCAAGAGGATAAAATAGATTCTTATGTCCTTTTGAAAGACACATGAAACCTGGCCACCCATTCAAGTTCACTTTAATAATAATTTATTGAGTGTCTGGTATGTTCAATACTGGATCAGTTAGTTACTCATTCATTTATTCAACAAGTGCCTATTAAACCCTCCGTGATGGGCATTTTTCAAGACAATAGAAATAGAGTAATGAATAAATAAAACAAAAAATCTCTGCACTCATGGAGCTTACATTCTAGAGGCATGAATGCTAACAAATACACAAATAAATACAATATATATTATATCAGACAGTGATCACTGCTTTGGAAAAAAACAAAATTGAAAAAGGAGTTAGGAAGTGTCTAGACTCGGGAAGGGGGACATGGTAATATTAAGTTGGTTGTCAAGGAAGGTGACATCTGTTTCTGCTGTCCCTGAAGAACAATATCTGATGCAGATCTTGAATGGTTTGGGGAATATGGAAGATGTGCAATTGGTCATGCTTTCCTCTAGAGTCCTGTGGACCTTGTATTCCATTAGGCTACATTTATTGGTGACCACCTACACTTTTTTTAACCAATTAAAGGGTGCTGTCAGACTGAAAGAGATACTCTTCAGCAGAGGTAGAATTTAACAAACTTGACTCAGACTTTGAAGGATGAGAGTGACATGCCCTGACAGATGTCATTTGAGGATGGCGGGAAGAATGACATAAGCAGAGGATGCCCCAGGTAAAGAAAAATACTGCCTTCTCTGGGGGCAAGTGGGAGATATTCCCTACTTCATCGGGGAGGACCAGGATAGTGCCAGTTATATGAAGTGGGGAAGCCACTATAAGCCAGTTGGAGAAGGTCACACTTGGTCATAGAGACTATGGGAAGCCACCAAAGTTAAATGAGCAGGGAAGAAAGATGGTAAAACAAGTTTTTTTAATAAAATTAATACTGCTAACCGTATATTACTTTATAAGGGGCTGGCTGGAATGAAAGTAGTGAGAACAGTGATATTTTTAAAGAAATGATATTTATAAAAATAAATGACAGGACTTGGTAAATGATTAGACCTGAAGGTAAAGAAGAGGAAGAAGTTAGAGCTGACACACTCATAAAGTTCAGAGAGGTGAATGAATTGTGTTATTCTAAGACCAAGTAATTTGTGATCCAAACAGAGTGTGACTCATTCAGGATCACACAGCAGTTAAAAGCTTGAAGCCAGAACCCAGATTTCCTGCTTCCCACCCTAGATAACTCCAAAGTTTTAAACCTGGCAAATAGAAAAATAGTCCCACCAAAAGAAATGGATGAGTATGGAGGGAGAGCAAGCTTACAGTTGGGTAGAGGAGATGGAGAGTTTCAACTTTATATTTGTGAAATTTAGATCTATTAATGGGAAATGTCTGGGAGATAGGCACAACTTCAGGACTGGAAACCACTCTGCCCCTTACCAGTCTGTGATCTTGGGCAAGTCACTTAATTTCTCTGAGCCTCAGTTTTCCCAGTTACAAAGTAGGGATAATGTTAATTATGTAATGGCTGTTACTAATTAATTATTAATCAATAATTATAAAGAGCTAGGAACAGGCCTTAGTATACAGTGAGTGTTATTTAATTGTGTGCTAAGTAAAATAGGTAAGGTGCAGTGGAAGGAAGGAGGTTGTCTTTCCTGGGAGGTAAAAAGAAGATGCGGAGAAAACTATAGGAGAATTTGGGATGATTGACATAATATCTGTCATAAAAGTCAAGGGTGGAGTTTTATGAAGGTGAAAAACAAAATCAAGTGACACAAAAATGCAGAGAAAGAGGCCGAGAGAGGTCATAAGATGTGGAAAGAAGGAGGCCTTCAAAATATGCTTTGGACAGAGGGCCGATGGGGAGACAAGCCAAACCAAAGGGACCTGAGAGGTCACGAGGACTCAAAAGCAAGGCACTTAGCAATTTTTGAAAGTTGCCAGTGATCTCTGAAGGTATTCAAAAGCAGATAAAGTTTTAAAATAGGCATTTGACTAAATTAGTGGAAGCACATTCGTGGCACATTGTCAAAGGCTATTTAGAAAAGTTGGATTCATTTCTAACAATCAGAGAATAGACAGCATGGAGGATATTACTCCTGTCCTAAACTTCATAGTTTGGTACCAAATACTAAGTAGAATGCAGCATGAACTGACATTAAGATGGGAGATTTTATGATTTCCACCCTCCCCCTCATATATATATAAAATATATTATATACATTTATTTATATATTATTTATTAACATGCATTTATTTATAATTTATAAAGGTATATAATTTCTATTTATAATTATAAATTATTTATAATTTATTTATAATTCAATAAATATACATATTTCCTTTAGTGAAAATTCTCAATTTGAGATGCTCTTATTATATTTTTTTATAAAGTGTACAAAAGTATATATCACAAACATTCAGAAATTTAGAGAGGCCCATTTATTTTTTTCTAAGATTTTATTTATTTATCTTTAGATGGGAAGGGTTAGGGAGAGAAATATCAATGTATGGTTGCCTCTTGTGTGTCCCCTGCTAGGAATTGGCCTGCAACCCAGGCATGGGCCCTGACTGGGAATCAAACCACAATCCTTTGGTTTGCAGGCCTGTGCTTAATCCACTGAGCTACACCAGCCAGGGCTAGAGAAGCCCATTTAAAAGGCCAGCTTACTATATAGTGAAATACAGACTCTGGTTTAAAATTTTCACTATGAATCCGGTATTTGTTCCCAGTTTGAAGAAGTATTCATAGAATTGTTCTCTTAATTGTTTTAAGAACAATTGAGTTAGAATTGTTTTTCTATCTAAATGTTTGGTTATGAGGGGGAGCTGAGTTTGCCACCCCAAAATATGCCTTTTGGGATATTGATTATTTTAAGCTGATTATTTTTTAAGAAAGAAAAGACTGAGGAAAAATCTTTGACCTTCCCTCAACTGCTTAAAAGAATTTAGATGGAGAACCTGTTCCCAAAAGGGAGATATCATCATAGATAACCACAGTTTAATGTAAACTAGTGTGACAGACAGGGAGGAACATAACAAGTCCTTGCCCAAAGTCCTCTCGGTGTCCCATTTTTAAAGATGGCCTAGTGAGCATTTATTTGCCAAACACTTGCTTTTCCAGCTCCATGTATATTACCTTTCTGCCTCTGAAAGATCCAAACCACAACCCCCTTCTCCTTAGTTCAAGCTGGAATATAGAGTATAAGCCTCAACAGCCCAATCTGTCCTTCAGCCCCATATTCTTGTGGAAGCCCCACATGCACGTATGTAATGGATTTGGTTACTTTTCTCCTGTTAATATGTCTCACATTAATTTGATTATTAGGCCTGCCAGAAGAACTTACAGGGGAGGAGGACAATTATTTTTCCTTCCCTACACTTTCAAATCTCAGTGCCGTAAGAATACTTAAGAGAATTTGGAAAGTCAGAAACTCCACATCTCAAAAAGCTTTCTTATCTTTGGATCTCTTTTTCGTGTCCATGCAATGTTAGACTAAACTTTGTCTTAAATGCTTAAAGGCATTGGTATTTGGGAGCAAAGGTTACCTAACCAGCTTTGCAGTGTTGCTAAAGTCCCTGAGGCATCCAAAACTAAAGAAAGGAAGGTGATGGGAACAAACCAGATTCAGTGCTCAGGCATTTCAGTATTAGGTTGTAAATTGCAAACAAGCACAGTCCAATAGGAATATAATGGGACTCTCACACATGAGCTATATATGTAATTAAAAAAATGTTTTAATTCAACTCACATGTTAAAGAGGGAAAATAAACAGGTGAAATTAATTTTAATAGGTTTTATTTACTTAATATATGAAAAGTATTATTTTAACATGTAACTGACATAAAAATCATTAACAACATATTTTGCATTGATTTCTCAGTACCGTCTTCAAAACTCGGTGTATATTTTACACATTCAACACATCTCAATTCGGACTAACCATCACTTCGCATGGTCAATAGCCACATGTGGCTAGTGGCTAACACATTGAACAGTAGTGCAGCTTTGAACCCAAAATATCTTGCTTTAGTGTTTTATTTAAGGGCAGGTTGACAGAGGCATTATTTAGCGAGTGTTCTAGTAAAGGAAACCTTAGTGCAAACCAGTAAGTTGAAAGAAACGGACTTTTCCACTCCAGTGAGCAATGGGAGTTGCTGATTTCTCTTGAGTTTGGAGATGGGCTTCTTGGTAGAATTCTTAGTCCAAAACTGAAATAAACAGGGCTGCAGCATATTCTTGAATTACAGGAAAGCTGTGTGCAGTATTTCGCAGGAGAAAAGCATTTAACACCAGGCTGTGTGTTTATTCCTTGGATAAATCATTATTATTTATTTAAGGTACTCCAGGAAGCATGATGGACATATTGTTTGCAAAAGTTTATTTGTATTCTGAAGTATCCACTGGTTCATTTTTGTTGTTGTCTTTTGCTTGTTTATTTGTTTTTAATCTGCCTTTTCCCAGGCAGGGGGTGACCTCTTAATGAGGCCTAGCATTGCCCTGGCCGGGTGACTTGGTTGGAGTGTGGGTCGCTACACCAAAGGGTTGCGAGTAAGGATTTTGGTTTGATCCCTGGTCAGGACACAGAAGTTGTGGCAAGATTCCCGGTTGGGAAGCTACGGAAAGCAACTTATCAATGTTTCTTTCTCACATGTCTCGCTTTCTCTCAAAATAAGAGTGAGGATTTAAAAATTAAAAAAAAAATAGTAACAGAAGTAATAATAATAATAATAATAACAATAATAATAATAATAATAATAATAATAATAATAATAATAATAAGGCCTAGGGTAGAAAGTTCCTGGGTTGCTTTTCCCACTTGCCAATTCCGTGATTCGTGATTCCGAGGGAGGCGCGGGACCCCCCTCGCTCTTGCGCCCCCCGCTGCTTCGCAGCTGGGGCACACGGAGTTTCCGGCCGGCTCAGTGGTCGCCGGGCAGCCCTCCCGCGCTCCTTTCTGCCTGAGGTTGGGGAGGGAAGAGCGCCCACGGTCACAGCATCCGGAGGGCAGTCCCGCGGTGCGTCCACACCCTCCTCGCCCGCATGCCAGGCCGGGCGCGGGTGGCGGGGCTGGCCGCCGCCCGGAGACTGGGCCCTCCCCCGGGGTCATCGCGGCGCAGAAGGTGGAAACGCGGAAGTTTGCAGCCAGCGCTGACAGATGAGGCTGCGGCTCGCTTGGCGTGCGCTGCCGCGGCTCTGCGACACTCAGGTCCCCGTCCCAGGTCCCCGTCCGCCACCTACTATCGAAGAAGCCCACAGCCCGCGCGTCCGCCATGGCCACGCTACCCAGCTCTGAGCGCCGTGCGTTCGTGCTCAAGATCAACAGGTAAGACGCGCCCCACGGCAAGGTGGAATCGCGGCCGGCCGCAGGGTCCCAGCCTGCCCAGCGCAGCGCGGGGCAGCTGGGGTGGGTGCCACCGGGGAGTCCGCAGCGGGGCAGTCCTGAGACCCGGGAGCGCTGGTCCCCTGGGCTACCGTGCTGGGACACCTGAGCACGCAAGGGTCCTCGTGTGTTGGGCTCGGCCAGCTTGTCTCCGAGAATCCCAGCCCTCCCTCCTGTCCTCGGCCACCACTGTCCTTCTGAGAGCGACCTACAGGGCCACCTCCCTAACCCCACTTTGCCCGCAAAGCCCTCGGGCTTCTGACAGGCGGCCGGCAGGGGAGCGTGGAGGGCCCTGGGTTGGCTGTGCTGCGCACGCCACGGAGGCTCCGCTGAGAAGGGGCAAGTAAAGAGGTGGTTGAAATGAGATTTTTGCCCTGAGGCAGCTGCTTCAAGACTTCCCTTGTCTCCGGTAGGGCTCTTTCCCCTCTTGTTTTATTTTTTCAGAAAAAGTTTGGCTCCTGCTAACATGGCTATTTTTATTCCCTGGTCCAAAGGAGCCACGAAGTGGAAAAAGTGATTTTTTAAAATTCTCCATTTAAATAAACAAAAGGAATGGCCTGTGGCTGACGTTTTTACATTTATAGCGCGCCAGCGAAGAACTAAGGACATGGGTCCAATTCACCGTCCAATTCATAATCAAAATTGTACCAACTAAATGTGAGCACATTGAGTACTCCTTGTGTAAGTTCTCACCAGAGGTGCTTTAACTGCAGTTTTCCCACCACTGAAAACTGCTGACAAGTGTTTGGAGACATTTTTGTCTTGCCCTGAGAAATCTAGACTCTGCTGAAAAGATAATGTGAGACTCGTCCCTAAAGGTCAGTTTATTATTCTACTGCCCTCACTGCTTTAGGACTTGTTAGTCTTTTAACAGCCTTTGAAGAGGCTGGCTTCACAGGAAGTTTATTTCTGGGTTGCTAGTGTGTGAAGAAATTTGAAAGAAGGAATTAGAAACCCAGAATAAGGAGGTGGTAAGGACTTCCAGAGGGCAAATTGAGCTTCATAGGCAATTTTATTTCTACATGCTGTGTAGCTGTGAGCACACTGTTTCTCTTACCTATTTCTTTATCTTTAAAATGAGTTTAATTATTAATGTGTACTGTATATTAATATTGGAGACCAACGGCCTAGTCAAAAGGCATAAGGTACTTCAGAGATTTCCCTGGGGGGATTTTTTCCCCCTGCATTGGTTTTGTAGCTGTTGCACACCAGGAGGGGCAATTCATTTGGCAGTCAAACTGAAGTTACTGTTGGATATACCACTTTCCATAGCTGTTACTCCATCCTTGTAAAAGTTGAGGTCAGAAAGTGTGACTCAGACAAAAAGAGACTGTGGGTTGGATGGAGTTAATTGGCGGAGAGCTACTAATCCTATACTCAGTCTTGAAAGCAGCAGTGAGATTGGCGTAGAATGACTGGGATCATATCTGCTTGTCAGTGGGCTCTCTGTCACAAACTACGTGACAATGAGCATGTTATTTAACCTCTTCACACATTGGTTTCTTTATATTTCAAATGGGGCTAATCATAGTACCTATCACTTATTACTGTTGAGAAGATTAAATGAAGTGATACCTACACAGTGCTTGTAGTGCTTGGCTGAGAACAAATGTAGCTATCCTTATCAGCATTACTATCAAATTAATCATTGTCATCATCATCTCTATTATCACCTCTTTGAGATCCTAAGAAAGAAAGGTAGGAAGAAAAGTTGAAGTTGGAGGACTCCTCGTGCAGAGGCTGGTTTGGGCTTTGCATGGCGATGCCAGTGGCTGATTGGAACTGCCTTGAGGTGGATGTTCTTCCTCATCCACCTTCTCTCTCTGCGCGGAGAATATCAGACACATCCAATGGAACAGAACGTGCGATGCAATCTGACCAAGAAGAGTCTCAAGTTAAATAAAATATAAAAGTTTCCCTAATCCTCAAGCAAGAATAAAGATGGGATATTCCTATTTTAAAGGTTCATTTTGTGTATGGGGTGGAAGAGCTATACTAAGGAAGCTGGCATAAAGTATAATTTAAAGGAGTCAATTAATAAGGACATAACTAGTAATATAATCTTCAAACTCACTGTTTATTGATAACTTAACTATGTCTCAGAGACTGCTATATTCTTAATGGATTATATCATTGAGTCCTTACAAAAATCCTGACACTCGCATGAAGCCTTACACAGAATAAGAAAATGAAGCTTGGAGATGTTGTTGCATGAGGCCATGTGATTTGTTTAAGACCATACAAACCGAAGGGACAGAGCTGGGATTACAAACTGCTCCAAAACCTTTGCTTTTAATTGGTCATGAGCTATTTTAATCAATGTATCTTAAGAATTTTCTTTTCAAAAATAAATCGACATGAAAGAACCCTTTAGATTCTTTTTTAAAAAATATTTTATTTATTTCTTTATTTTTAGAGAGAGGGAAAGGGAAGGAGTGGTTGCCTCTCATGTGTCCCCCACCAGGGACCTGGCCCACAACACAGGCATGTGCCCTGACTAGGAACCGAACCGGTGACCCTATGCTTCACAGGCCTGTGCTCAATCCACTGAGCTACATGAGCCAGGGCAAGAATTTTCTTTAAAAACAAGAGGGAATTAGTTTTTTAAAAAATTGTTTTAGTAGCAGAATTGACTAATTGTTCTATATTTTGTTCAGTGTTTAATATCTAAACAAACTAACAATGTGATATTTTGCAATTTTGAAGCTGAAAAGAAAATATTTTCTCTTGGATGCCTAACTATTTTTTAAAATGGATCAACTTACAAAAGCAAAACTGTTGAAATAAGGCCATCAGTATATTCCACATGGGTTCATGTTCTTTACCTTTCTACTCAGAATAATACAAACCCCTAAAATTGCTTATGGGTTGAAATTAATGTGCTTCCTATTAAAGAAATGTAGAAATCTGATGTAGTAGAAATTTTATTCTTCAAGAGGCTAGTTCTCCCCACTCCAACCTCAAGAAAGAGTGAGCAGACTACCTCACAGGGGAAGAGAATGTCCCTGCGTTTTCCAGATTCTGCAGCTTCTTGCGAGCTGCATTGCCTGGTGTAGGGGCAGGGCAAAGCGAAGGAGGGAACTGGGAGTGTCCACCAGTGCCCATTCTCCCACGGTTGCCCTAGCTCTCTCATGCTTTTATGAAGCCTGCACTTCCATGTGTTGAAAATCATCACATAAGCCTGTTTTTGTCTAGTTTGAGCACCAAGTATAATTGTGTGACTTGCTACAGTTAACGATTTCTCTAGAACCCACAGGTCAGGGAGATGTAAGAGAAAAGATCTACCACTGACTTTTTCTGAGCTGGAAGAACAAAACAGTTTCTTATAAGTGTTATATACTTGTCTTTATTTCAGTGTAATTGTCACTGACTTCCTGTGCCCAGAGAAAGACTAGATCTAAATTAGGCTATTCATAATAATGTTTGCATTTGGGATTTGAGGCCCTGCTGCATTAAATGTCATAATACAGTTTCTGTATGAGCACCAAACATTGTCAACTACCTTTTTTTCTTACTGAGGTTTAGTGCTTTTATAGACTATAAAAATATTACTAGTATTCTGAAAATTCATTAAAAATTTTTGTTTTTTCCAAACAAAATGGACGTAGAATTTGATCAAATATTTAAAAAGTAAGGAATTTGGGCAAGGAGAACAAAAGTGCAAAATGTAGAAAAAATATTAATGATCCTCTGGACATCCAGGATTGAAATAAATAAATAATAGTGGCTTATGCTTATAGAATGGTTACTGTATGAGAGGTACTGGTTTAAGTCTTAACATATTATAACTCATTTGTCCCTTATAAAATAAGAACAATATTATCTCCATTTTACAGGTGGAGAAACTGAGCACAAAGGAGTTATAAAAATTGTTCAAAATCACAAATAGCTAATTAGAGGCAGAGCTGATTCAAATACCAGAAGCCTGGCTCCAGAACCCTCTCCCTTACTACTCTAGCATGCTGCCATCTCAGTTTTATTTTAAAATAATAATAAAATAATTGATATTTATTAACTATTTACTATGTTCCAAGAACTTTATATATTCTCATTTCATCATTGTAGAAAAGGAACAAAATGTTAAGCATAATAATCACCATTAATGAGTGATTTATGGCAGATAAAAACAAGGAGCTAAGAAGACAGATTGAATGAAAAAAACCCTAATAATTTTCGGCATAAGGACCAGACAAGTTGAAAGTATAGAGATCTTCCTGAGAAGTATTTGCTGATTTTGTGTGCAGAGATGATGCAAGCGTAGTATTGTATATGTATTCGCAAGTATACACCTATGTCTGCAGTGTAGCAGTGCTGTACTTCAGTAGTGATGACAGTGGGGTGTTGGTGCTTTCAGGAATTGTTTCATTTGCCTGATATGTTCTAGACCAAGGACCAATAGTAGAGGCTTCAGACTCAGAATTTTGGTCTTTCACATTCAAAATCATTTTCTGTCAGATTTTTGGGAAAGCCTCTTGGACTTCAGGCATCTTGTGTGATTGAGAAAACCTGCTAGGGTGAAACTTTGGGCTCTGACAATTCACATGTATGTGTGACCCGATGTTTACTTCTACACAAAAAAGAAAATATAATTACATCATGTGGGAGATACTTGATGTAATTATATCATGGGAGAGAGTTACCGCTAAGCGGACTAGGTCTCCAACTCAACGCCCCACACTGAACTAGTGGTGCAATGGGATGATATTTAAAACACACCCCCTTTCCATCCTCTCTGACAGGTGCCTTGAGAAGGCAGGCATGTGACAACACTCAAGACTTCTTGCTGGAGAAAGTTAAGAAATAGGAGCACTTAGTTCTTTTGCTGGGGAAAGTTAAGAAACAAGAACCCTTTGCAGTATTGAACAACCAGGTGCTTATTCATGTCTTAGTCAATAATGAAGGGTTAAAACAACAGAAATGTACTGTTTCTAGTCCCACCAATATTCAGTCTAATTTATTACCAATTAACAGCATTGAGGTTCTCTCGGCTGTAGGAAAACACTGCAAAGCTTGTACAGTGTGGTTAAGTGTGGTCCCTGTGTTTTTGGAGTTTGCAATGTTAGTGTACAGTTTTCTGTATTGACAATTTGGGGGCACACAGAATAAAAACAGGTTGAAATCTCTGAGAGTATATGTGAAGGCATCTGTATGCAGGGGTTCGATAAAATCAAACAACTTGGTGGTTAGCATGGGAATAAGATATCGTGTCCCACTGCATTCCGATCAAATGCACGACCAGAAAGCAGAAATGGTAGTGGCAGAACCAGAGCTTCTCCTGCCCTTTATTCTTTTCATTCATGTTCATCATTAGAAGTAGAAAAGCACAGTCAGCAAACACGTCTGCTATCCATGAATTACAGCTGCTAACATTTGGATGTGTATCCTTCCATTTTTAGAAAAAGGGGATCATATTGCATATACTGCCCTAGGATTTGGTTTTTTAATTTTAAAATATGAACAACCCTCCATGTCAATCAATGTAGATCTATATTGTAATTTACATAGGCTGTGTAAAATTGCCTTGATTGGATATGCAATGATCTATTGAATTCTCTATTATTGGGCCTAAAGATGGTTTCCAATCTTTTATAATAATGTACAGTGCTTGATGGAATCATCTTATACATACATCTTTATGTGCTAATGCAAATATTTCCTTGAATATTTCAATAAGTAGAATTGCTTGATCAAAGGGGAGAAACATTTTTCAAGCTTTTGACACATGGTAAACTTGTCTCCCAGAGGTTATTACTATTTACACTTCCACCAGTAGTGTTAAGTGTGATAATTTCCTTGCATTCACACCCTGCTGGGTTTTATGATTCTTTTAAATCTTTATTTGAAGTTTTGATCCCTTCTCTTAAATGTGTCTGGCCTCTTCCTGTCATTCTTTGGGGATTAAAATAGCCATGAATTTATCCTTTCTTTTTTGCTTTATGTACAACTAAAGATCGTGGTAACCTCTGCCTCACTTTCTGCCTGTGTTCATTGAATAGATGGGTAAATGATAAGGGTAGATTATTCTAGCAGCTTAGTTCTTTCTTGATTCTGTTTTAGACTCTAGTTGTCACATTTCCTCTTGCTTTTTACTTTAACAATATAATCCAGTCTACCCTTCCTTGCATGAGCCGTTTTAAATGAAATGGCAAATAGAAAATCAGAATCCCTGTCTATTACAAAGTAAGATTTCAGATAACATAACTCACTGTGTTTTCCCTTGAATCAGAGTATAGAGAAATGAGCTTATTTCACACTTTTCGGGTGCTCTTCTTCCCCTGGGATTGGCTTTGGTTTTAAGACAATATGTTAATATCACTCTGCCCAGAAACCTCAAAAGGCTTTATGAAGTTCTATTACTCCCATCATATAAAAGATAAAACTCATTGTTCTTCCCTTTGAGAGGCCAAACATAAAAACAACAAACAAGTTATCCAGTGATATTCAAGTTAAACTGGGATAAGTTAAGAAATGCAGAACTGTAAAGTAGTTGACCCTTCTACTTTCTCCCTTCTCTTGACTTTGTGGCTCATGGATGAGTTAATAGGCATGTAAATCCTAGACTGTTTAGTTTGATTGTTCGTTTATTTGTTTGTTCATTCATTCCAGCTATTGAGGGTACTATGTTCTAAGTACTGTGGTTGGCCCTGGAAATACAAAGACAAATAATTCATGGCTTTGCCTGCAAGGAACAAGAGGTTAACCCCAAATCATAGACTGAAATAGGAGGGAGACTTCCCTTACCTCCTACCCCCAATACTGGGTACTCTGCCTTCAAAGTGGTCATCTCGGCAGTGGCAGTGGCAGTGGCAGTGGCAGTGGCAGTGGTGGGGGTTGGTTCTGCCACTTATTTCAAGGATAATAGCATTATCCAAAAAACATTTTTGGAAATCCTTTTAGAATTGCTCTCAAAGACTGGAGTACAATTATTTTTAAAAATAAGTTCAGTGGTATGAAATCTTTTTCCTTTGATGGAGAATTTCCTTTTTTTCTTAGAAAGTGTCAAAAATATGGCATATTTAATGATGTGGCAAGTAGTGGAGGGCCCACTGACCAGAATTAACAAATGTTAACATGTGGTCACTTTTACTTTAGAAACGTTTAAATTGAAAAAAGAGAATATTACGGATGTTAAAAAACAAAAGTCATCCAAGTTAATTTGGCTTAGCGATTCATGAGTCGGGGAGCATGGCATCTACCAACAGAAGGGCACCCTGAGAGGTTGTACGAAATGGAAGGTTTTTATAGGCAAAAAGAGGGGGGGACTGAGACATTAAAGGAGAGTGTTATTTCAGGCAAGGACACCTTTCCTTAGGGGAAGGCGAGGAGTCTGATCAGGAAGAATACCTCACCAGTATTGTTCAGGAGATTTCAACTGGTCAGTTTAAAGTTCCACTCCTGGAAGAGGTCGAAACTGCAATTAGGTTAGGCATTAACTTTAGTTTGGTGATGTGGCTTAGCAAAAGTGACTTTATTTTGGCTGTTTTGTTTTGTTTTTTAACACGATAAATTTGAAGACATCCTTTGCTCTGCTCACCACTCCTATTTTCCTCACCTTCAGAGGCCAGCTCTATCTCCAAGTTGCACTTTTATTGTGTGTGTGTGCACACACATATCTATAAACAACACATTGAATTGTTTCTGGAATGAACCATAGGCATTAGTATTCAAGGAAGCCAGTTAAATTAGGTGATATCAGTTTGAGGTAAAGATAAGATGGGACTATCTATAAGATAAATGGAGCTATGTTTTAGATGCCTCTTTGCATGGCTCTGAAAGCAATTGCAAAGAGGAGTTCCAAGGGTGACTTTAGGAGGGCAGCTCTGGCAGAGTAAATTGTATGACACTTCTTGTGTGGAATTATTTAAAAAACCAGTTACTTAGATATGTACATCCTGGTAATGTTTTCCAATAATTATTTACATTGTATTCACATAACTCATTCCCTAGAATGGTCAGCACATTTTTTAAGAACATTCTTTTCTCCCTCAGGTGAATATAGCCATGATTTTCATTTGAGCTAAGTATTTGAGTTGATAACATGTTTATTTTTAAACAATATGGTTTTAATTTTATTTAAAATATATAAAATAGTAAAGATTTTGTCTTATTGCCTGGACATTTGATTAGGGAAAGTATGTGGATTAACAAAAGAGGGTGTGGTATTTGCTCAAAAGTCTTTATGTTGTTATTTTGGCCTTGGTATTCCTGAATGGGCAGGGTTGATTTTCCTGTTCAGAGATATACATAGCCTTTCTATTGCATCATACTTC
>PVKM010026259.1:0-19445 GCA_004027735.1 Carollia perspicillata | reverse complement strand
GGGGATGGCAGCAGCTTGGGAGAGAGCAGTCTGGAAGTGACTCCTGATGAGGGGCAGCAGGCAGTGACCACTGCTGTTGAGATGCACATACCCGCCTTCCCCCCCACAGACCCCAGACAGTCAAGCAGGGCCAGTAAGTCCACTGGTAGACGGGCCAGACCCAATGACTTGGCCATCTAGTCAGCTCTATAATGACCTCGTTTCCAGCAACCCAAACCAAAGTGCACTTCCAATGAGCAGGTAGAAAGCCTAGAGTGACAGAGGGCACTGGAGCAGGGGAGGGGGAAGATCATCAGAGAGGTCTGGTTTCTGGGTCAGTGCTTGCTGTCCTTCCTGCTGGTGGGGTGGGGAGAACGTTGATGCTTTTCATGGGGTGTGGGGAAATGTGGGGCACAGGGGCTGATGGCCTTTGAAGATATTCTCTGTACCCCATTAGCCTAGAATCCAGCCACTCTCTCAGGTGTTTCTGTCTCTCGGGGGACTGTTCTGCAGTGATAAAGAGGCAGGTGTCTGCAGTCACTTCGTTTTGGGGTCATCAGGCTTTCTGTCCTGAGCTCTCCAGAGCCTCTGGGCAGCCCAGAAGGCCACAGCTGCACTTAGCCCTATCTTCTGTTCAACACTTGCAACATAGAGTGAAGTCAATTTGGGGTATTCACCAAACTGCACTAACAGGAGACTCAGAGCAAGCCTGGGTAGTGTCAGTGAGATGCTGAAGTTTCACATGAAGCCCAGGATATGCAAGTGCAGGCTGTATGACAAGTGACAATAGTGAGCAGCTCCCCAGAGGCATGGATTGGTGGGTGAGGGCACAGAGGCGGCTGGGAAGAAAGCAGGTGGAAGTGCAGCCACACTCGACATCACTGTAACGGCTGAGGAAACGGAAATAACAGTGTGGCAGGCCCACCTTTGTGCTTGTTTTTCAATGATGTGTTTCTGCTTTGAATTGTACAGATAGGCCTCTGTCCCCCACTCTGCCCCTTTCAGGAACAAAACGAGAGAAACTTAGTACTGTTACATGGATGCTGACTGAGGGAGTGCTCATGTTTCCCGTTTCCTACTAGTGAATGTTTGAATTTCTTTTACCTGAAATGCTTTGAGTGCATGAGCCAGTTTATTACTATGACAATGTACCAGATCAAATAAAAGCAGAGAAAAACTAAAGTGACTTTTATGTACTTGAAATTGTCAACTTTTTCAATGGGAAAAGTTAGCCACTGTTGCCAGGAACATTACTTATACAGGTGAATGAATGACCTACACTTTCTAACAACACAGATGAATCTGTTTTCATTTTCTAACCATTCTGTTTGGGCAGCTTGTTTGCTCTCTAAAGTGTAAATAAAAGTGTGTCTGGGTTTGCTCCCTGTGTAAGTGCATGTGTGGTTTTGTGTGTGTGCCCATTTGGTGTCCACGCAGATGGCCGCTGTGATGGGGAAGGCCACTCGAGTGGGTGGGTGTGGCTGGGAGGCGACAGCGTTTTCTGTACTGCACACACACATGCTGCTCTGTGTCAGTCGCTGTCTGTCTGATCGGACGGACCGGCAGTGGTGATGCCGAGCCTGGTCCTCGTCACGCTTTTCACCCCAGTCACTGATTGTAGTTATCCCTTATTCAGCCAAACACTGAACACTGTCTGTTTGATCTGTTTCTTTTTATGAATTCCTTCATTTTCTGATGATTCTTTTGTGGCTCTAACAGTCTGATGAGCAGACTCTGCTTCCTGCCCTCTGATTAATGTGAGCAGATAGTTCATCAGTATGTTTGGCTTGCTGGGGGACTGGCTGGACCACTGCCCTGGCTTGAACTGTGCTCCTTTCCCATACCCGTCCTGCAGCCTCTCTCAGACACATGGACAAGGAGAGGGAGGTGAGCCCTATGGAAAATATCCGAGTGACTGTTGTCTCGGTTCTTCTGGGGTGGCATAGAAGTAGTGCCACAGTGGATGCCCAGGAGGAGAAGGTCATTATCACATACAAAGGATCCTGAGGCTTCAGCAGTGAGGCTGATATCTCCTGGCTGAGGAGGACTGCTAGAAAGTCCCAGTGTGAAGAGCACTGTGACAGAGAAGCTGTGGTCTTTTAGAAGGTGCAATAGCAGTTATCCGACGGGGAAAGAGCAGCTCGCTGAGTGAGTGTGAATCTCATCCATTTCCTTAGGTTCCACCCTGGAGACTGTTAATAATGATGGGAAGCTTCTCGTTCACCTTGATTTGATGGAGAGTAAGGCTGGGGGTGAGGGTGCGACCATGGTTGTATTCAGTTCTTGCATTTTCAAACTGGATTTTATCCCCATAAGTCACAAAGAAGCCAGTATTGTGCAGTTGGTCACAGTCTAGTTGGGTCATTCAGAACCTGGTAAGTATAAAATTAGGTCCACCTACCTTGGCCCTGCCCCACCCATGAAATCAGGGGAGGCTGGGCCTGAACTGGAGGGGAGGTGGATAGTGATGCAGGGTCAGGTGTGGTTGGGATGCAGCCATGGGTGGAGATGCAGTTGTAGGTGGGGATTTAGGTTCCCATGGCGCTACATGTGCAGGTGGGGACTGGGTGTGTAGATGAACATACAGGAAGGGTGTCAGGTGTGGATGGTGGAGCAGTATGGGGTTGGGGTATGGCTGGTGGTGGGCTGCCATTTACATGGTGCACCCCAGCAGGGCAGCAGTGGAGAAGGTCTTGGTTATGTGAGGTGGGAACAGTGTTTCAAGGACCGTGTGCTGGAGGATCAGGTAAGTGCAGGGTGTGGGCAGGCCCCAGGATGCAAGACCCAGGACTCCAGACGGCCTCTGGGAATTCTTCTGGGAATCTTTGGAAGTTGTGGGTACAGCAGGGCTGGAGAGTGGGTTTCGGGGAATTCCTGAGGTCCCTTTGGGGTAATTGAGGTTGCTGTTCTGGTGGAGGTCCCTATGGAGCTGGGTTCTTAGCTGAGTAAAGGGTTCTGAGAGGGTGCTGGAGGCTCAGGTGAAGTGCTTTCAGGGATTGTAAGGTGGACACAAGAGCCCAGGACAGAGGGAGGAACACCCTAGGCTGGTCCAGCAGCACCAGGCCCTCTACACAGCTTCTTGGCTTTGTTAGGAATGATGCTGCCTCCTACTTGCCTTTAAGGGATGTTTTGAAACTTCTTTTTCTAAAGATACCCTTTAGCTATGAGTGCCAGGAGTGATTCCTGACCTATGTGCTCGTTACTGTGCATTTAAGTACAAGAGTGGAAAAACACTTACCTGACTCCACAGTGATCCCTGCTTTCAGGGGCTGACCTGACAGTATGCAATAGGGATGTGTAGGGACTTGCTGTGCTGTCTGTGCTGTGTGGAAAGAATTCACCCTAGGATGCAGAGCTCCCAGACATGAATACTTATCACCTGGTCTGTAGAGGCAAGTGGAGTTTCCAGGTATTGTTGTTCTAGTATTACTGTAAATAATTCTTGTTCCATATTATTGTAAATACTACACAGCACCCCTTTGTGGTCTTGGTCCATTTCACTATCTTCCTGAGCTTCCTGAACTCCCAGGAGTTTTGTTTTATCAAGATACCGCCAAAATATGCCATTAAAAAATGGTTCTATGCAAACAAGTGAGATGTGGCTTATGCATTGGTCTCCTAGACCTAAGAACTCTGAATGATGGTGACATGACATTTGAGTCACTTCCTTGTGTGTTGTGAGAAACATTACAAGACATGATATTATTTATGTTTTTACTCACATCTTTTACTTTCTTTGTGTTTTTTTGTTCTTTTGTAATTCCTTTGGGTGGTTGGTTAGATTTTTATTAGAGATTTTTCTTGTTTTTGGGGATAGGCATGTATTACTCTGAATTTACCTCATAGGAGTACTTTTTTGTATGTCCCATACATTTTGGATTGGTGGTTTTTTATTTATTTGTATCTGGGTATCTTTGGATTTCTTTTGTTTACTGTTGTTGAAATACAGTTGTCTGCATTTTCACCCCACCATGCCCCTTCCCCACCCATCTCTACCTCCCACCCTGAAACCTACCTCCTTTAGCTTTGTCCATGTGTCCTTTTTACATGTTTCTTGATGACCTATCCATTTTGACAGCGGGGTGTTAAAATCCCCTAGTTTAGGTGCATTGCTGTCTATATTTTTCTTGAAGTCCTCCAAGATTTTCCTTATGTATTTGGGTGCTCCTGTGTTGAGTGCATATATGTTTACAATGTGTGTGTCTTCTTGATGGGTTCTTCCCTTGAGTATTGTGAAGTTCCTTCTGGGTCTCTTATTATGGCTTTTGTTTTGAAGTCTATTTTGTCTGATATAAGTATTGCAACTCCAGCTTTTTTTTTTTTTCTGTACATTTTCTTGGAGTATTTTTTTCCAGCCCTTCACTTTCAGTCTGTGTAGGTCTTTTTTTCTGAGGTGCTTCTCTTAGGCAGCATATGTGCAGGTCATGTTTTTTTACCCATTCAGTTACCCTATGTTTTTTGATTGGAGCATTTAATCCATTAACAGTTAAGGTTATTATTGATAGGTACTTATTCTTTTTCCCCCCTTTTGTACTTGTGTTCTCCTCTCTCTCACTCTTTTCTTTCCTTTTCTTATATCAGTCCCTTTAGCATACCTTGCAGAGCTGTTTTGGTGCAGGTGTATTCTTTCAGCCTTCTTTTGTCTGGGACACTCCTTATTTCACCTTCAGTTTTCATTGAAAGCCTCGCTGGGTAGATTAGTCTCGGTTGCAGGACTTTTCTTTTCATTACTTGAAATATTTTTTTGCCATTCTTTCCTGGTCTGAAGTGTGTCTGTTGAGAAATCAGTTGCTAGCCTTATTGGAGCTCCCTTGTATGTTGCTTCTGGTTTTCCCCTTGCTGCTTTTAAGATTCTCTCTTTGTCTTTAAAAGTTGGCATTTTAATTATGATGTGTCTTGGAGTAGGCCTCTTTGGGTTTATCTTGACTGGGACCCTCTGTGACTCCTGAACTTGCATAGTTTTTTCCTCTTCAGGTTTGGAAAGTTTTCTGTCATTATTTTTTCAAACAACATTTCTATCCCTTACTCATTTTCTTCCCTTCTGATATTCCCATGGTTTGAATGTTGTCTTGCAGTTTCCTTAAGCTATCTTCATATTTTTTTTAGCCTTTTTTCATGCAGCTGTTCTACCTGGTTGTTCTTTCTACCTCATCTTTCAGCTTACTAATTTGGTCCTCTGTGTCATCCAGTCTGCTTGTAATTCCTTCTAGTGTGTTTTTTATTTCAGAAATTGTATTCTTCATTTCTTCCTGGTCTTGTTTACAGTTTCTATTTCCTTTTTCATACTGCTGTAATTATCACTCAGGTCCTTGCAGTTGTCTGTGATTTCCTTGACCATCCTTCTAACCATTCTTTTGGATTCTATATCTGATAGTTTGCTTGCCTCCATTTCATTTAGCTCTTCTAATGGGAAGTTTTCCATTACTTTTGATTACAGGTTTTTTCTTTGTCTTCCCATTTTAGGTGACTGTTTTTTGTCTTTGTAGAGTGAACTTGTATGGTAAAAATTCTATGGGATTCAGTGGTGTGGGCTCTTTTATCTCCTTGTCTGGATGCTCTAGGGTTGTTCTTTCTTCTGTTTGTGTGGGCTCTCTTGTTGTACTTGGGTTTAATCTGTTGGTGGGTTCCCTTCTCTAGTGGGTTTACTGGTGTTCACAGTTCCCACCTTATCTTGTATGTGATCAGAGACAAGTCAAAGGCAAAATGGATTATGATAGTGGGAGAGTATTCTATGGGATTTAAAGTACCAACAAGTAGAGAACAGATAGGAGATCCTTTGGAAAAGCACAGCAATAAACAAGATATTTCACCCAAATAGCCACTTTTTATAAAAGTGAAAAAAGATAAGACTCTTGTTAGAGGAGAAAAAGAATGTGAGCTTAGTCCAGAAAACAGAGCACTTGTGTGAGGTTAGATGGTGAGATATAGTGAGGGTAAAGGATAGAAACTTGGCATAGTGTGTGAGAGAATAGAGTTAACCACAACAGTAATAAAGCTCAGGAAGATAGTAAAATGGGCCAAGACCAGGGAGGGGTGCTGTGTAGTATTTAGAATAACATAGAACAAAAATTATTTACAGTAATACTGGAATAACAATAATATGACAAGAAATATATGATCTGAATGAAAAGAATAGAAAGTAAAAGACCAAGAGTAGTGTGTTATTGGAATACAAGTGAAATGAAAGAAGAAAAATTAAAATGCAATATGAAAGAGATAACAAGGAAAACAAGTCAAACAATGCAATTAAAAAAACAAACAAAACCAAGAAAACTAATCAGAGGAGAAATAAAAAATATAATCAAATAAAAGAAATGCAAGTATCAAAAATAAATAAAAATAAACAATAAAATGCAAGTTCTATAGGATACAAAAGTAAAATTTGTCTCATTTTCTCAGTTGTTGACCTTAGCCTTGTGATCCCTCTCTGGATCTGTCTATGGTTCTTTCACAGCTCCAGGTCTTATTGTCTCACTCTTGGAGGGAAAAAATAAGCTTCCTGCTGACTTTAAACCCACTAAGCAAGTTCTGCTGCTCTTTCTCTATGTTGTAGGCAAATGGGGGGCTGGGCTTTGCTTTTTTCCTTTCTTGTGGTTTTGCAAGGATGGGGGGTAGGTCTGGGCCACAATATATACAGTTGCCCAGCCTCCAGCCCAGGTCCTCCATGTGCTGCCAGGCTCCCACTGTCCATCTGCACCAGCCCAGCACCTTTAATCTGCCATGTTGTACTGCCTGGAGGTGCACTTATTAGAAGCAACTCACACCCCACCTCTTCCCTCTTTGCGGGCCTGGGTGCTGCACAGTCTCAAAGTCCCTCCAGAGTAGTTTTCATTCCCCTATTAAATTAAGTCTCTCTGGGGGCTGCTACCCTCTGAGCCCCTCTTGCTCCACTTTGGTCAGTCTGAGAGGTGCCCCAATTAAGAGTAAATTGCACCTCTCCTCCTCCCTCTTCACTGTCCCAACCACTGTGCGAGAGTTCCTTAAACAGCAGCTGAGAGCCTTTTTGTTTGTTTTAGTAAATTCCTCTTGTTTGTACCCTCCATTCTTAACAAGTGCCTGGCTTTTCACACAGCCCAGCTCTCTGACCAGTCCAGAGACTATCTGGGTCAGGGTCCATCATGGCCCAACTCTTCTCCCTTCTCTAGGTGTCAACTGGCTCCCCAATTTCTCTGGTAATGTCCTAGCTGTTGATCACAGTCCCAGAGGGAGAACACCACCTCTGTGCATCTCCCACTGTGTCTTTATTCCCCCCAGTGACTTCAAGCACCCAGGTCTCTCCTGGTGTGAGCTTGCCTTCCCTGCTCTGGTAGGGGAGGGAGCTGAGGGGTTACAATCACTGATCCGGCTCCCCTCCAAAGCTCCTGCGGCAGCTGCCAACCCCAGCTCCAGGCACCAGTCTGGGGACTGCAGCAGCCTTGGTCCCTGCACCAGTCCCAGGGAACTTACCATCCCAACACAATCTCCTTACTGTCTGTTTTTCAACGTCCTCTACCCTTTTCGCTTCCAAACTACATATAAGCTGGGATTCTGTTGGCTGTTCACTCTATTCTTCAGAACACCGGCTAGGTGTTTCAGTTGGGTGTACCAGTAAGTAAGTTTGGCTCCCACCTACCTTACTACCATCTTCCAACTTCCTGGATTTCTGTATTGATATTGTTGTTAACCACTTCATTTTTTAGCAGCATGTTATTTAGCTTCCTTGTATTTTTGTGTTTTTTTCAGCATTTTCCTTGTAATTGATTCCTAGTTTCATACCATTGTGGTCAGAGATGATGCTTGACACGATTTCAACCTACTTAAATTTATTGAGACTTGTTTTGTGGCCTAACATGAGCTCTATCCTGGAAAGTGTTCCATGTACACCTGAAAATAAAGTATATTCTGCTCCTTTGGGGTGAAATGCTCTGCAAGTATCAGACAAATCCATCTGGTTTAAGGCTGCTGTTGATTTCAATGGGATGTTAATGTCTCTTACTATGCATCACTATTGACCTACTATGACTGTATTTCTGTTTATCTCTTTCTTTATGTCCTTCAATATCTGCTTTATGTATTTAGGTGCTTATATATTAGGTGCATAAATGTTTACAAGGGTTATATCCTCTTGTTGACTTGATCCCTTTGTCATCATATAATGTCTTTTTTTGACTTGTATGACAGTTTTTCTTTTAAAGTCTACTTTTTTTCTTGTACACATATTGCTACCCCAGTGCTTTAAAAAATATCCATTTGCATGAAATACCTTTTTCCATTTTTTTCTTTCAGTCTGTATGTTTCTTTTGTTCTGAGGTCGGTCTCATGTAGATAAAGTATATATGAGTCTTATTTTATCATCTATTCAGCTACCCTATGTCTTTTAATTGGAGCATTTAAGCCATTTACATTTAAAGTGATTATTGAGCCCTGAGGTGGTTGGAGCATCAACCTGTAATCGAAATGTTGTGTGTTTGATTCCAGGTCAGGGCACATGTCTAGGTTGCAGGTCCAATCCCTGGTCCTGGTGTGTGTGATCCCTGGTCTGGACACATATGGGAGAAAACAAATTGATGCTTCTCTCTCACAGCAATGTTTCTCTCTCTCCCTTCCTCTCTCTCTAAAAGCAATGAAAGAATGTCCTTGGGTAAGGATTATGAAAAAGTGATTATTGATTGTTATTTTTATAGCCATTTTATTTTTTTATAATTATGGTCCTTTTTCTTTTCTTTTTTCTTCTTAAAGAAGTCTCTTTAATATGTCTTGTAATACTGATTGGGTACTAATGAATTCCTTCAGTTTTTTTTCTTTCTGGGAAGCCCTGTATTTCTCCTTCAATTTAAAATAATAGCTTTGCTGTGTAGAATAGTCTTGGTTATAGGTCCTTGCTTTTCAGCACTTTGAATATTTTGTGCCAGTTCCTTCTGGCTGAAATGTTACTATTGAGAAATTAGCTTATGGTTTTATTGGAGCTCCCTTGATGATAAGTAGCTGCCTTTCTTTTGCCACTTTTAAAATTCTCTCTTGGTTTGTGACCTTTCCCATTTCATTATGTGTCTTGGTGAGGACCTCTTTGGTTTCATCTTGTTTGGGACTCTGTGATTCCTGGACTTGCATTTCTCTTTTTCTTCTAACAAGGTTACAAAAGTTTTGGGTCATTATTTTTTCAAATTGGTTCTCAATCCCTTGCTTCTTATCTTCTCCTTCTGGTACCCCTTTTATGTGGATGTTTTTATGTTTTATATTTGTACCATAGGTCCCTTGAACTATTTTTATTTTAAAAAAATCTTTTTTCTTTTTTTTTTCTGATTGGGTGTTTTCTGCTACTTTTTCTTCCAAATTGCTGATTTGATCTTCTGCTTCATGTAATCTGATGTTGATTCCTTCTAGTGCATTCTTCATATCATATCTGACTGGTTATTTTTTATGTTTCTATATTCTTTTTTATGCTCACTATCTTTTTATTTATGTTCTCACTGAATTCATCCATTCTTCTCCTAATTCCCTTGAATGCCCTTTAACTATTGTTTTGAACTCTGCATCTGGTAGATTGTTTGCCTTTATTTCATTTAATCATTTCTGTGGGGATTTCTCCTGTTCTTTCATTTGGGGTATGTTCTTTTGTTTCCCCATTTTGGCTGACTCACTGTATTTCTTTTTCTGTATTAGGTAAGTGTTTTATGTCTGCCAGTCTTGGTATGGTGGCTTACTTTATAGGTGTCCTATTGGGCTCAATAGTGCAGATTTTCTGATCTTCTGAGCTAGGTGTTTCAGGAAAGTCCCTTTTGTGGATTATGTGGAATCTCCTGTTGTAGTTGAGTGTGACTGTGGTTGGCCCCCTTGTTCATCGGGTTGACCTTCAGATTGGCTGACTATGAAGAATGACCCTGACCATAGTGCCTGAGCTACTGTATGGAGGCTGACACCACAAAGTGGAATTTGCCCCAGTAGCATCTGGTGCCTGCTGAGATCTCCTTTTGAGTGTCCTGCTTGTGAAGCTAATTAGGCCATGCTTTGATGTGTTTTGAAGGCTGCCATTGGGTGCGTTGTAGTTAAGGCCTTTTGGAGGGACTCAGGTCAGATCAATATCAGATACTGCTTGTGACTGGCCCTAGGCAACGTGTTAGGAGCTATGAAGCAATTCACAGTTTGTGGCTGGCTTGGCTGAGCCTGAGTGTACATGGGAGGAGTCAAGCTGCATACCAAGGCCAACTTCCACCAGTACTGAGCCTAGGAAAAGGTCAGCAAAAAGTCCAAGTCACCTCATGAGCAGCTTCTGCCTGCCAGTTGCCTGTTAGGCTCAGTCAGTACCTCTGGCAGTATGTAAGGTAGGTTCTCAGTGAGTTTACCAAGTAGGGGGAAGTGGTGTTTGCTACACTGATACAGATATAAACTTGGAGTGATTTCTGGGTCTGAGACCACTGAGTAAAAGTCTTAGGATACACTCAGGCCAGCTGCCACCCACTGGAGGCATGTGGACCTTTGTGGTAGGGTGGGGTCTTGGGGTGTTGTCGTGGTAAGGCCAGTAGAGTTCCTCAGGTTAAAACAGATTAAGATTTGGCCGTGTGGAGGGAGGGCTCTGCACAGGAATGATGGTGCCAGTCAGGGCATGCCGAGGAGAAAATTGATCTTATTGAGCTCCTTGTCCACAGGTGGCAGAGGCATCCTTTTACTCTCCCCTGTCAGGACAGACAGCCTCTGAGGTTTCTGCTGTGCTGGTGCTTTCAAATATGGGGCTCCGGAAAGGCTGTTTTCTGGCATAATGGATGTACCCTTCCTTCTAAGTTTCCCTGAAAGTTTAAAGAAAAATAAATGGGAAAATGACCCTCTGGCACAAGCTCAGAGGAAGTGTCTACATGTTTATAGTAAGCCTTAGGAAAACTCTCAATCTCCGCCACAGCCTGCAGAGTCAGGAAGAGCTAAGCAGCCAGGGCTGGGAGACAGGAAAGCAATGCCATCAGAGAGGGAAGACGAGGGCATAGCTCCCCTCGAGCACTCCCAGCTCCTGCCTCAGTGTCTCACCATCCCTAGCTTATAGTGTCTGCAAGGACACATATGCCACAAGGTCGTTTGTGACAGAATAAAGCAGAATTGTTTTTAAAGCATCCCTAAAATAGGAATTTTCACTTTCAAGATCCTCAAAAAACATTCAGAAAGCACACCCCACCTACATTTTAGTATTTATTTTGAGTGTGTATGTGCATGTGTGAGACAGAGAGAGAGTGACAGAGAGAAACAGAGTGATGTATAGAGATAGAGACAGAGAGAGGGATTGAATGTGTGTGTTAGGGTGGGAGTCACCACTTTCTCTAAGTCCAAATAAAGGGAAAGACCTTCAAGGTCTTATCCTTTTTCCTTTTAGCTCTAAAATCCTAAGATTCTGTGGAGTTCATCCCAGGAGAATTTAAAGCAAGAAAGAACAAGTTCTCAGTGCTTTCAACAGCTTGAGCTTACAGAGAACTCCAAACCCACATGGAAAAAATAACTTCCAGACTTCCTCATCAATTCACAGTGTGCAACCACCAGCCTTTTTGCAGAAGAGGCTGCTTTGAGGTACTCACTTTCTTTGTTTATGTTTGTCCTAGAGCCATGTCCCAGGAGACTAGACTGCTGCTCACTGAGGGGGTCCTAGGGGTAGGTTGGTACTGGGCTGCTGGCCCCTGGGGACAACACTGTGGCTCCTCTTGCTGGCCCTCCCATCCAGTCCTGATTGCCTTCTTCTTGGCTGCTTCCTGAGCTGCTCAATTACAGATTTCCAGCTCCATGTCACTCATTCCTGGACTCACTTCTAATTCCAACAACCCCATCTGGGTCTCCAAGTGTCAGAGGGACACTGTCACTGTGGTCTAACACACTGGCCTCTGTGGAGGGCCGTGCTCTGTGTTTCCACACTGTTCCTTCTTCACATTGTCTGCCCTGCACTAGTGCACATGGTTTGGAGGGGAGGGTGTATCTCCCAGAAATCTTCCTCCTTGTGAAGCTAGTTAGGTTCGCCATTGTCAGCACTCAGCTCTGCACAGTGGAAAGAGCACTGGGTGGTTTATGGGAATTTATGTGTAACTCTTGTACCAGACAGACCAGGCAAAGCCCAGAGACATAGCCTAAGAATATATGTATTCACATGTAGCCTAAGAATAATATGGTCCAGCTCAGATCTAGTTTTCCTAGACTCATTCATTCATTCATTCATTCATTCATTCCATCCTAGAATCACTAATTGTGTGCCTTCCCTGTGCCAGTCATTGTGCGGGACACTTGGGGACAGGGTGATGAACAAAGTTCACATCGATCCTACCCTCCCCCAAGGGCTAGGCTTTCCTTTCCTAATGCCGAGGAAAAACCCACACAGGAGAACAGGTCTGTCTCCTCCCCTCCTTGAGGGCATGATCGCTGGGGTGCAGTGCCTTCCCCAGCTCCTAGGTTAGGACACCCCGTCTCTGTCTTTGGTCTGCAATGAGCCCAGACCCCTGTCACCCCTGCATCACCTACCTCTCTGGCCCTGAGCCTTGCTCTTTCAGGGGCAGAGCACCCTAGACCACTTGGTGGCCTAGACCCAGTCCCCTGGCCTTGGGCTGGGACACTGCACTGTACTGATAGCTTTTTTTGATCATGTGACCCTGTGTGTGCTGTCCACCCACCTACCCATTTATGTATCCACCCAAAAAGCCCCTGCTGAGTGCCAGACCCTTCCCTGTGGTTGGGAATATAAAAATGTACAAAGCAAATTTTCAGTCTTTTCACAGATTTCAAGCTCAACTCCATTCTCTTGTATGAGGATCCCAGTGCTGGTAGATGGATTGGGAATGGGGTGCTCTCCAGGTCCTGTAATCTCTTTTGAAGGACCGGGGCTGAGGGATACTCTTGTCAGGTGAACGCTTCGTGGCTGTCTTTCACTTTCTAGAGTTCCTGACCTGAGTGGGCAGTCCTGTCCCCACTCTGGGCTACATGTGGATGACAGGCTTAATTCCTCTGGGGGACAAACTCCTACCCAGACACCTATCTCCACCCTCACACTGTATCCTCTCCCTACCCTGCTAAATGGGGGCCCACTGACAATGGGCATGACCATGACTGAGGTGGGGCAAGTCCCACCCAGAACTTTTTGCCATATTCCTTCTAGCTAATCAGAGAGCCCAAGTGCTCTATTTTTGGCTTTCCTCTCAGCTAATTGTCTACCTGGAGATTGAACTCCAGCCACTCCAGCTTGCTCTGTGCACATGGAAGGAGCCATGCTCCTCTCCCACTGAGTCTTCCCTCTTTGCACCCCCAATCCTCTGCCTCCTTCCTCAGGGAAGACCCTCCAGACCCAGTCGGCTTCTGTGACAAACTCCCATGGACTCACTCCTTTAACTGAGGTGTTTCTTTCACATTCTGGATTATTTCATTACTATGTTAATAAAAGAACATCCGAAACTATAAAAAATTATATTAGAGTTTATTTGAGCCAAAATTTTGAGAACATGCTGGTAAACAAGATCTCAAAAGATTGAGAAAATGCTTTAGAAAATGGTGTTTTGCACTTTTTAAAATGCATTTAGAATCAAAGGAGAGAACATGAGGAAGGTATATGAAATCAATAGGGGTATATTGAGGAGGTGGGAGAAAGCAAAGCAGGGAAATCTCCAGAATTGAATAAAAAGCAAATGGAGAGATGCATACTTTTACATTGGTGAGTATAGAAGAGTTAACATTTAACATTTACAGTAAATACAGATGATAATCTAGGAAACAAGATAACACGAAGAACTATTATTGCATGATGTGTGCTTGTGCCTCTAGGGTGTCTGGAAAAAAAGATTTCTCTGGCATTTCAAGGTGTATCATCCTGGATGCAGAAGAACAGTGGACAGGGCTCAAAAGGCAAAGGCTTACCCTTTGCTAAGGAAGGCATAGGCCTCAGATGTGGCTGCCCAGTTAGGAACTTATGATCAGACCATCCTATGTGGTCACTCTCAGTCACCGTGCTTGTTTACACCTGCCAAGTAGCCACATGAACTGTCAGGTTGGCTATGTAGCCCCCCTTTTATTCACAACTGTCTCTCACTCCATGAGTTTATAAGCTGCTAGTTGTTACATAGTTGTGTTTCTCATTACTGGTCTTCAGTGAATGAATGAATGAATGATACAGATGGATGAATGGATGGAGGCAGTAGTGGTCATTTCTCATTAAAGAAATCTTGTCACTCTGCAGCAAAGGAAACCATTAACAAAATTAAAAGACAACCCACTGAATAAGATAATATATTTACGAATTATACACCTGATAATGGGTTCATATATAAAATTTATAAAGAACTTATACAACTCAACATAAAAAAATCTAATTTAAAAATGGCAAGAGGACCTAAATAGACACTTCTCCAAAGAGGACATACAGATGGCCAATAGATGTATGAAAAGATGCTCAACCTCACTAATCATCAGAGAAACGCAAATTAAAACTGCGATGAGATACCACTTCATACCCATCAGAATAACTATCATAAATAAATCAGCAAACAACAAGTGTTGGTGAAGATGTGAAAAAAAGGGGACCCTTGTGCACTGTTAGTGGAAAAGCTGACTGGTGCAGCCATTGCAGAAAACAGTATAGAATTTAGTCAAAAAATAAAAAAATGGAACTTCCTTATGGCCCAGCAATTCCACTTCTAGGAATAATACACCAAAGTACACCACAACACTAATTCAAAAGAATATATGCACCCCTATATTCATTAAAACACTATTTATGATAGCCAAGCTATAGAACAATCCAAGTGCCCATCAATAGAAGAGCGGATAAAAAAGTGGTGGTACATATATAGAATGGAATATCACTCAGCCATAAAAAACAACAGAATTTTACCATTTTAAAACAGCACGGATGAACCCAAAGGCTATTATGATAAGTGAAATAAGTGAGTCAGGGAAAGATAAAGTCAGATTTGACTTATAAGTGGAATCTGAAGAACAATATAAATGAACAAACAAAACAGAAGAAGAGTCATAGATACAGAGAACAGACTGCTGGTTGCCAGGGTGGAAAGGAGTCAGAAACTTGGGTGAACAAGGTGAACAGATTAACCAGTACAGATTGGTAGTTACAAAATTGTCATGGGAATATAATGAACAGCCTAGGGAACATAGTCAATAATATTGTAATAACAACCTATGGTGCCCAGGGGATACAGGATATATTGGGGGGACAACTTTATAAAGTACATGATTGTCTAAACATTATGCTGTAAACCTGAAACTAATATAAATAATATTTTAAAATATATAATCTTTATTATATTTTTTCAGTACCATTTAGTCCTGTTATACACTCTTGCCCCCAGGAATCACCACACTGTTGTCCATGTCCATGAGTCCTTTTTCCTTTTTGCTCAATCCCTCCACCTTCTAACCTCCCCCCTCCACTACTTGTCATCTGTTCTCCATCTATGAGTCTGTTCCTGTTTTGCTTGTTAGTTCAGTTTGTTCATCAGATTCCATATATGAGTGAAATCATATGACATTTGTCTTTTTCTGACTGGCTTATTTCACCTTGCATAATGTTCTCTAGGTCCATCCATACTGTTGCAAAGGGTACAATTTTCTTTCTTACAGCTGGGTAGAATGCCATTGTGTTAATGTCCCATAATTGTTTTATCCACTCATCTATTGTTGGACATTGGGCTGCTTCCATATCATAGTGATCGTAAATAATGCTGAAGTGAACATAGGGGTGCTTATGCTCTTTCCAGTTAGTGTTTTGGATCCCTTTGGAATACACCCAGAAGTGGGGTCACTGGGTCAAAAGGTAGATCCATTTTTAATTTTTTGTGGTATCTCCATGCTGCTTTCCACAGGGACTGCACCAATCTGCATTCCCACCAACAGAGCAAAAATGTTCCCCTTTTTCCATATCCTTGCCAGCACTTGTTTGTTGATTTATTGATAACAGCCATTCTGACAAGTGTGAGATGGTATCTCATTGTGGTTTTAATTTCCTTTTCTCTGATGATTAGTGATGTTGAGCATCTTTTCATACGTCTGTTGGCCATCTGTATGCCTTCTTTGGAAAAGTGTCTATTCAGGTTTCTTTGCCCATTTTTTAATTGTGTTCTTTGTTTTTTTTGGTGTTGAGTTTTGTAAGTACCTTATGAGTTTTGGATATTGACCTCTTATCAGATGTATCAGCAAATATGTTCTCCCATTCTGTGGGTTGTCTTTTTATTTTGTTGACAATTTCCTTTGCTGTGCAAACTCTTTTTGGTTTGATGAAGTCCCATTATTTTTGTTTCCCATGCCTGGGGAGATATATCCGATAAAAAATTTCTGAGTGATGTCTGAGATTTTGCTACCTATGTTTTCTTCTAGGATTTTTATGGTTTCAGGTCTAACATTTAAGTCTTTGATCCATTTTGAATTTGTTCTTGTGTGCAATGTAAGAAGGTGGTCTAGTTTCATTTGCATGTATCTGTCCAATTTTCCCAATACCACTTATTGAATAAACTATCTTTAGCCCATTATGTGCCTGATTCCTCTGTTGACTATTAATTGACTATAAAGGAGTGGGTTAACTTCTGGGATCTCGACTCTGTTCCATTGATCTATGCATCTATTTTTATGCCAGTACTATGCTGTTTTGATTACTCTGGCCTTATGGTACAGTTTGATATTAAGTAGCATGATTCCTCCAACTTTGTTCTTCATTTTCAGGATCTGCTGTTGCTATGCAGGATCTATTGTGGTTCCATATAAATTTTTGAAATATTTGTTCTAGTTCTGTGAAATATGTCATTGGACTCTTGATTGGAATTGCAGTGAATCTACAGATTGCTTTGGGTAGTATGGATGCTTTAATGATGTTAATTCTTCCTATCCGTGAACATGGAATGTGCTTCCACTTATTTGTATCTTCTTCAATTTCTTTCTTCAGTGTCTTATCATTTTCTAAGTACAGGTCTTTTACATCCTTGGTTAGGTTTATTCCTAGGTATTTTATTCTTTTTGGAACAATTGTGAGTGGGTTGTTTTTTAATTGTCCTTTCTGTTAGTTTGTTATTGGCATATAAAAATGCAACTGGTTTCTGAATATTAATTTTGTATCCTGCTACTTTGCTGAATTCATTTCTCAGTTCTAGTAGTTTCTTGGTGGAATATTTGGGATTTTCTATGTACAATATCATGTCATCTGCAAATAAAGACAGTTTTCCTTCTTCCTTTCCAATTTGGATGTCTTTTATTTCTTCTTCTTGTCTGATTGCTATGCTTAAGACTTCCAGTACTATGTTGAAAAAAAGAAGTAAAAGCAGACATCCCTGTCTTGTTCCCAATCTTAAGGGGAATGCTTATAGATTTTGCCCTTTGAATATGATACTGGCAGTGGGTTCATCATATATGGCCTTTATTATGTTTAGATATATTCCCTCTATTCCCACTTTGCTGAGAGTTTTGATCACAAATGGGTGCTGGATTTTATTAAAAGTTTTTCCTACATCTATGGAAATAGTCATATGGTGTTTATTCTTTATTGATTTTTTACGTGGTAAATCACATTTATTGACTTGTGAATGTTGTAGCATTCTTGCATTCCCAGAATAAATCCCACTTGATTATGGTGTATTATCTTTTTGATGCATTACTGTTTTTGATCTGCCAATATTTTGTTGAGGATTTTAGTACCTGTGTTCATCAGTGATATTGGCCTGTAATTTTTTCTTCGTAGTGTCTTTACCTGGTTTTGGAATTAGGATAATGCTGGCTTTGTAAAATGAGTTTGAGAGCCTTCCCTCCTCTCGAATTTTATGAAATAGTTTGAGAAGAAGAGATGTTTGTTAGTTCTTCTCAGAACACTTGGTAAAATTCATCTATGAAGCCATATGGTCCAAGGCTTTTGTTTGTTGGGACTATTCTGACAACTGCTTCAATTTCATTAGGTGTAATCTCTCTATTCGGATTCTCTGATTCTTCCTAATTTATTTTCTGAAGACTGTATGTTTCTAGGAATTTATTGATTTCATCCAGGTTGTCCAGTTTGTTGGCATATAATTCATAATATTTTCTTACAATCCTTTAGACATTTTTGGTGTCAGTTGTTATTTCTCCTCTTTCATTTCTGATATAATTTATTTGGGTCCTTTCTCTTTTTTTCTTGATGAGTCTGGTAAAATGTTTGTCAATCTTGTTTATCTTTTCAAAGAACCAACTAGAACCAACTCTTGGATTCATCTGTATTCATTTTTGTATCAGTCTATCATTTTGTATTGTTTATCATTATTTTAGACTCAAATTCATTTATTTCTGCTCTGATCTGAATAATTTCCTTCCTTCTACTCTCATTGGGCTTTGCTTGTTGTTCATTTTCAGTTACTTTAAGTGTGTAGTTAGATTGTTTAGTTGAGCTTTTTCTTGTTTTGTTTTGTTTGAGATAGTCCTATAATGCTATGGATTTCTCTCTTAGGATTACTTTCGCAGTGTTCCACAGATTTTCAATTGTTAGGTCCTCCTTTTCATTTGTTTCAATGTATCTTTTGATTTTTTCCTTGATCTTGCTGTTGACCCATTCATTGTTTAATAACAGGTTATTTAGCTTCCGTGTCTTTGTCTGTTTTTCAGTGTCCTTGTGATTGACTGCTAGTTTTATAGCATTGTGGTCAGAGAAGATGCTTATGATTTCAGTCTTCTTAAATTTATTGAGGCTTGATTTGTGTCCTTGCATGTGGTCTATCCTAGAATACATTCCATATGCACTTGAAGAGTATATATATTCTGCTGCTTTGGATGAGATGCTGTGAAGATATCTATTAAATCTATTTAATCTAGTGTGTGGTATAAGGTCACAGTCTCCTTGTTGATTGTCTGCCTGGAAGATCTATCCATTGTAGTCAATGGGGTGTTAAAATCCCCAACTTTGACTATATTTCTGTCAATCTCTCATTTATGTCCATCAGAATTTCCTTTATGTATTTAGGTTGTCCTATGTTGGGTGTGTAAATGTTTAATAGGGTTATATCCTCTGTTGGATTGTTCCCTTTATCATTATGTAGTGTCCTTCTTTGTCTCTTACTATAGCCTTGGTTTGCAAGTCTATTTTCTCACATATAAGTACTGCCACCCCAGCCTTTTTTTCTTTTAAATTTGTGTGAAATATCTTTTTCTAACCCTTTACTTTTAGACTGTGTGTATCTTTTGATCTGAGATAGGTCTCTTGGAGGCATCATATATATGGGTTATGTTTTCTTTTAAAGTTTTTTTTTTAATTTTATTTTAAATGTTGTTCAAGTACAGTTTTCTGTCTTTTACTCCCATCCCAGTCACCCCCGCAGTGCTCCCCACCTCCCTCCCATTTCCACCCCCCTTAGTTTTTGTCCATGTGTCCTTTATACTTGTTCCTGTGATCCCTTCCCTTTTCTCCCCGAGATTCCCTCCCCTCTGCTTACTGTCAGAGTGTTTTCTACTTCAATGTCTTTGTTTATATTTTGCTTGCTTGTTTGTTTTGTTGCTTAGGTTCCTGTTAAAGGTGA
>PVKM010026258.1:0-19441 GCA_004027735.1 Carollia perspicillata | reverse complement strand
CGAAAGTAAAGTCTCTTCCTGTCCCTCTTCCACCTTCTCCCACTGCTCTTTCCCTCTCACCACACTGCTGTCTGTGTCTGTGTGAAATACATGTATTTTGCTTAATCCCTTCATCTTTTGCTTCACCCAGCCCCCAAACCTGTCCCTCCATAGCTGTCAGTCTGTTTTGTGTATCTATGCCTCTGTTTCTATTTTGTTCATTAAATTATTTTGTCATTAGATTCCACACGTGAGATCATATGGTATTTGTCTTTTACCAACTGGCTTATTTTACTTAGCATAATATTATCTAGGTCCATCCCTGTTGTCACAAAGGGTAAGATTTTTTTTACAGCTGAGTAGCATTCCATTGTATATATGTACCATAGCATTTTTATACACTCATCTACTGGTGGACACTTGGGATATTTCCTGATATTGGCTAAGGATTTGAATAGACACTTCTTCAAAGAGGACATACAGATGGCCAATAGACATGCAAATATGTTCAATGTCTCTAAGCATCAGAGAAATGCAAACTAAAACCACAGTGAGATACCACCACACAACGATCAGAATGAGTATATCAATAAATCAACAAACAACAAGTGCTGGTAAAGATGTGAAGAAAGGGGAACCATAGTTTACTGTTGGTGGAAATGCAGACTGGTGCAGCCATTTTGGAAAACAGTATGGAGTTTCCTGAAAATATTAAAAATAGAACTACGTTTTGACCCAGTAATTCCAGTGTTGAGAATATATCCAAAGAAATCTGAAAAACTAATTCAAAAGCATATGTGAACCCCTATGTTCATTGTAATTTTATTATTCTGATAAGAGTAATTAGTATCTGAAATTCTTTGTATTATTTGTTTATTTTTAAACTTCTCATTCTCTATTTTGTTGATCTGTTCACAATGGAATGTTTGTTTAATGAGAAACATTCTCTCATTCATCAAAGTTGTTTTGCTTAGCAATTTGTCCCTTGCATCTGTAATAGTGCCTGGTATGTGGCAGGTGAGACAAACATTTGCAGAATGAACAAATGAGTATGCCGTCTTTGAATGTAGTTTATTCTCACTTGTCCTTTTATCTCAAGCAAGGGCATAAACTTTCCCTTAATCTCCCACTGAGAGCATTGAAAATTAAGATATAACATAAAAGAAGCAAAATTTTGGGTGTAATGCATTTCTAGTACTAGATGTTGGTTCAAGTGTACCCCTAAACCAGAGTTACTATTAGAACATTCCTAATAAAATGGCTTATATTTGGTTTTCATTCTGTATCTGTGTGGTAATAGCCAATTTCCCCCCTTGGAATTCCTCTGTTGCCCAGACACTTAAGTGTGGTTTTGAACATGACTACCTATTCCCCTGAGTGGGGTAGTGTCTTTCTTTTCTTCTAATCTAAGATTTATCATGTTCATTCCCCAGCTTGACCTCTTCCCAGGATGGTTGTCATAAGTATTTCTAATTCCTTTAAGGAAGATTTTATCTGCAATCACAGAGGTATTGGTCAACCCAATGCCTTCAATTGAATAATTGTCTTAGAATACCATAGAACCATAGAACGTGCATCAGCCCTTTCCTGACAAACCAAATTTGTCATGAATAATAATAGTGTGGAACACCAGCAATTCAATGCAAGAGTCCAGTGTTTAGCCAAGCCCAATTTATTTCCAATGTACAATTTATTTTCAAGCTCAAGTTAGATGGATGTCCCCATCTTTCTTCAAATCCTTTGAGGTCTCTATTGCTGACATCTTGTGGACATTATTTTTACAAAAATTTCCCCTAGGGCTTGATATAATTTTCAGAGACAGCACATTCTAAATCCACACTTGGAAAAAAATTCCTCAAAGGGAAGCATAATCTTCAGATACGCAATTCTTCTTGCAAGATGGCTAAACTCTTCACATTATCTTACAAAGCAACTACTTTCCTAAAAGCTACTTCTCTACTTCACAGCTTCAAAATTTTAAAAAGCACATTTTCATTGTATAGTTTTCCTGGAACAGTAAACCAACCTCCCTGAAAATAGTATGCAGGATTCTAATAATTAGAAAGCAGAAAACATTCTGACTGCTCTAAAATACCAGGTTTGTTTAGTTTTTATATTTGTTCTACCATTCTTTTAATGTTACTTATGTCAGCTGTAGATTACAGAGATGTTAGCATGAAGTTCACATCTAAAGCTGTATCCAAGTGTGCAGTACACCCATCCTGCACAGACATCTTTACCAGTCGAAGATGTAGTTAAACCCTTAGTAAGCCTTCACAGAGATCACAGTGCATTTTCTATCCAGTTGTTGCTTGTATTCCTTGATGAATTTTAGTTTCTCCAAAGAAAATACAAATGTTTCTTCACATGAAATTATGAGGACTGTTCTACTCTGGGGAATATAAAGTTGTTAATACCTGAACCTGATATAATTTGGAAGTTAAACATGGAGGAAGTTTTAGTAACAAATTTTTCTTAGACTTTTAATGATAAAGCCCAAGCACTTGAATTTCAAATTTGGTAACCTTTAAGGCCAAAGATCTTCAGAGAGAAGGGCTCATGTTAATGGTTTAATGTCGAACAGTAGAGACATTTCACAAAGGGAATTCATCTTAGTAGCACATCAATGAAGCATGAATTTGGAAAAAGTAACTGAGAGGCTGACAAGTCAAAGGTTGAGGTGGTAATGGGCTGGATGTCTCTTGAATTATTAGAACTTCAGTTTGGATGATTTAGTGAAAGATATACTTAAGGCCACTATTGATAGAGCACTCAAAGGTATCATTATATCAATCCTTTCAACTCTACTACTTAAATACTTCTTGAAATTATACTTCTTCTTACTTCTTATTACCTTTGTGCTACTTGCATAAACAATTATTGTATTCGCTCCTTAATTAACACCCCACATATCATGTTATTTGAAATGTTCCAATTTCACACAGAATTGTTTTTCTAAAATACAAATGCTTAAAATTATATATGGCTGATGATAATATCAATTGCTTCTAGCTTAATGGACAACTATGTGATAATATCAATCAAAATAAAAAAATCAGGAAACAATCAAGCAATTTCACTTTTAAGAATGTATCTCATAGCTATATTCACTCAGGTAAAAAAAAATGAATGCATGGAAATATGCATTTCAGTGCAGTAGAGATAGAAAAGACTTAGGAAAAGTTAAAAAGCTGTCATAAAGGACTAGTTAAGTCAGCTACAACACATTAATATGATGGAATTTATGTAGTCATGAAAATAAATGAAATAGGTCTGAATAAATCAATCTTTTAGCTTTAAATAAATGATAGATTTATTTATTTGAGGGGAAATAAATGAGGTATAGAATAGTGTGTAGAGAAATATGTATAGAAAGAGTGAAAGAATAAACAAGAAAATGTTCACAGTAATTACTTCTCAGGAGGGATTTGAAATGTTTGGTTTTCCACTAAAATCAAGGAAAGGAAAGAAGTTATGATATTTTCATAAGCTTATTCTTATTTAAATAAGGATTAAAACGGTGGATGATGAAAAGAACAGGTAGATACTGAAAATGTCAGAGAGGAAAATATTCTGACTGATTAAATAAAGGATATGAGTATATTGAAAATTTTATGGCTATGTCATATTTCAATTCTGGTTGTCTCCTTTAATTGTATTATTCACAGTAATATTAACTTTTGACAAATATGATATGATCAAAAATTATAAACATACCCAGTGTAAATTATACATATTGTAACTTGTTATTAAAATATTTGATGTTAATACAAAAAAACCCCAAATCACTAATAAGCTTTCTCTGATTTACTGAAAGCTTATACAAATTTAGTTAGAAATCTATTCCCTACATAATGGCATCAACTTCTATAGTATTGTAGCCTGATGTCTTATGGTAATATTCTCTACTCTTGCTTAAAGAATGTCATATTGTTTTAAAATATCAATGGTTATACCAAAATAAATTAACTACATATTACAAGTGAATAATTGTATAACAAAAATGCATATGATTTATTTTAAATAATATATATTTTTAATTTCAATATTATGTTGTTTATGCTATTACAGTTGTCCCAATTTTTCCTCCCTTCCCCATACACCCAAGCATGCCCCCCAATCCTACAGTCAATCCCCACACCATTTTTTATGTCTAGGGGTCATTCATATGTGTTCTTTTATTAATCCCTTTACCTTCTTTCAACACTATCCACCTTTTCCCTCCTCTTTTACAGCTGTCAGTCTGTTCGTGTTTCTATACCTCTGGTTCTGTTTTGCTGTTTAGTTTATTTTGTTCATTAGATTCACTTATAAGTAAGGTCATAGGGTATTTGTCTTTCACAAACTGGCTTATTTCACTTAGCATAATAGTCTCCAGTTCCATCCCTGCTGTCCCGAAAGGTAAGGATTCTTTTATTTACTGCTACACAGTATACCATTGTATAAATGTATCACAGTTTTTTTATCCACTCATTTACAAATAGGCACTTAGACTGTTTCCAAATCTTGGGTATTGTAAATAGCACAGCTGTGAACATAGGGGTGCATATATTCTTTTGAATCGGAGTTTTGGGATTCTTAGGATGTATTCACAACAGTGAAAACACAGGGGCAAAAGGCAGTTCCATTTTTAATTTTTTGAGAAAACTCCATACTGTTTTCCACAGTGGCTGCACCAGTCTGCATTCCCACCAATAGTGTACTAGGGTTCCCTTTTCTCCACATTCTCTTGAGCACTGGTTGTTTATTGATATGTTGATGATAACCATTCTGATAGGTGTGAGATAACATCTCACTGTGTTTTTAATTTGCATTTATCTGATGGCTAGTGTTAGTGAGTATTTTTTCATATGCCTATGGACCATCTTTATGTCCTCCTTAGAGAATGGTCTATTCAGGTCCTTTGTCCATTTTTTGATTGGGTTACTTGTCTTTCTAGTGTTGAGTCTTAGAAGTTTTTATATATTTTAGAGATTAAATCCTTCCCCAATGTATTGTTGACAAGTATGTAATGTGTGTGTGTAGGGGGGGGGTTCTGCCCACAGACCCCCACTTCCCAGTCTGCCATGGATGAAAATAATACTACCAAGACATATTTGCTTGGGGAGGAAAGGGGCAGCTTCTCTTATGGGATTAGGGCCCCAAGTCCTTGCCTCAATGGCTTTTTATTAGGTTGGTAACATACAGGGATACAGGTAAAGCTCATCAATCAATGTCAGGTGGCAAGGGTCAAACAATAGATAACACTTCAAAGAAATCTGAGGGCTTAATATGAGTGTCTCTGTCAGGTAAGCGGTTGCCAAAACTTTAAGAGACATACTCATTTCCTGCCCAGACCCTTATCATATGGATGATAGCACTCTTAGCAAAGCAAGCTTAACAGGACTTGAGGAATTCTTTCTTATGCCCTATTACCCTGGAACCCACTCTAGTCTGAGAGGGCTGCACCCCCTCCCCATCAAGATTCAGGCTTAAGTGGATTACAGCCAGGAAGCACTTCTCCCAGAGCTTCTCCCAGATGGAAAGGGGACTCAGGTTATGTCAAAGTAGACAGGGGGGTTGAGGGTCCTTTGCCCTCACTTTCCTGCAGCCCCCACTGATTCCTTCCTAGATGGCCTCCCACATGATCATGTCTGCTTGGGTTGCCCCTCCTCTGAGGGATCGTACCCATAGACTCTGACTAACTGACCAAGCATTGGGGGCTAGAGATGGCAGAGGCAGCACTCTTTCCAGAGAGATAAGCTTTGTTTCCTCAGTGGCTCACAGTCGGGAGGTCCCTCACTCAGCCTTAGCCATGGGGGATGGTTACAACTCCTGAGACCAGAGACAGCGGTTCCCAACAGTACTGCATTTTCATTGTGATGATTTTTTAAGCTCTGCTGAAGCTTTTTAATTTTTAAGTAGTCCATTTGTTTATTTTTTCTTTGGTTTCTCTAGTCCTATAATATATATCACAAAAATATTGCAACATGATATATTTAAAATTTACTGCCTATGTTTTCCTCCAAGGATTTTATGTTATAATGACTCATATTTAATTATTTTATCCATTTTGAGTTTATTCTGGTATATGGTGTAAGATGGTGTTCTAATTTCATTGTTTTGCATGTACTGTCCAGTTCTTCTGATATTGTTTATTGAAGAGGCTGACTTCACTCCATTGTATGCTCTTGCCTCCTTTGTCAAATAGTAATTGATCATAAAGATGTAGGTTTATATGTGGACTCTCCATTCTGTTCCATTCTTTTATATGCTTATTCTTATAGGAGTACTAGGCTGTTTTGATTATAGTGGCCTAATAGTGGAGTATGACATCCGGTTGTACAATCTGCAACTTTGTTCTTCTTGCTCGAGGTTCCTGAGGTTAGCTATGTAGTGTCTTATAGATCCATATGTACTTTTGGAATATTTCTTCTAGATCTGTGAAACATGGCACTGGAATTTTAATGGAATTTGTGTTGAATTTATAGATCACTTTAGGTGTTATGGACATTTAATGAGGTTAATTATTAAAATCCATGAACAGGGTGTATGCTTCCACATATTAGTATTTCATCAATTTCTTTTTACAGGTCCTATAGTTTTCTGAAAATAGGTCTTTAAATTTTTATTTTATTGTTCAATTACTGTTGTCCCCATTTTTTCTTATTACTCTTCCCTGCCCAGTCCACACTACCCCTCAGTTTTGGGATTTTTTTACTTCCTTGGTTGAATTTATTCCTAGGTACTTTATTTATTTATTCTTTGCTGTTGTTGTTGCAATAGTAAGTGGGATAGTGTTCTCAGTTTTTCGTTCCGATAGTTAATTATTGGTATATAAAAATGCCATAAATTTATGAATATTGACTTTGTATCTCACTACCTTGCTGAAATCACTTATGAGGTCAGGTTTTGGTGAAGCCCATAGGGTTTTTTATGTAAATATCATGTCATCTATTAATAATGACAGTTTTACTTTCTCCTTTTTTAACTTGAATGCCTTTTATTTCTTCTTCCTGTCTGATCACTCTGGCTAGGATTTCTAGTACTATATTTAAAAAAATGGAGAAAGATGACAACCCATTCTTGTTCCTGATGTTAAGGAAAACACTTTTAGTGTTTGCCTAGTGAGTATGACATTGACGTAGGTTTTTTGTATATGGCCTTTAGGATGTTGAGTTATGCTCCTTCTACTCCCCCTTTGCTGAGTGTTTTTAACATAAATGAATGCTAGACTTTATCCAATGCTTTTTATGCGTCTATTTTTATAATCATGTGATTCTTGTATTTTTGTTTATGTGATATACCACATTTATTGATTTCAAAATATTGTATATAGTAATATACTTATATACTACTATATAATATATCTTTGAGAATGATCTATGTACACTTGAGAAAAATATGTATTCTGTTTCTTTGGGTAGAAATGTCCTGTAAATGTCAATTAAATCTATTTCATCTAGTGTGTCATTTAAGGTAGCTCTTTCCTTGTTGATTTTTATTTTATTTGTAAGATCTATCCACTGGCGAGAGTGGTTGTTAAAATCCCCTACAATGACTATATTGCTCCTGATGTCTTCATTAAAGTTCTCCAAGATGTTCTTTATATAGTTAGACACTCCTATATTGAGTGCACCTATGTTTACAAGGGTTACCTCTTTTTGTTTTGTTGACCCCAGTGGTACTATGTAGTGACCACCTTTTTCTCTTGTTATGGCCTTGTATTAAAGTCCATATTGTCAGATATAAGTATTGCTATCTATTGCTATCCCAGCTTTTTTTTCTCCTCCATTTTCATGGAATATATTTTTATATCCCTTTACTTTCAACCTATGTAAGTCTTTTGATCTAAGGGTGTCTCATTGAGAGCAAATATATGGGTTGTATTTTTTTATCCATTTAGTCACCCTTTTGTTTTGATTAAAGAATTTAATCCACTTATAGTTAAGGTAATTATTGATAGGTACATATTCATTGCCATTTTCCTCTTTGTATTTGTGTTCCTCTCTCTAGTTCCTCTTCTTCTTAAAGGAAACTCTTTAGTATCTCTCGCAATGCTGGTTTGGTGAAAATGTACTCCTTTACTCTATTTTTTTGTTTGTTTTTGGTCTGGGAAGCTCTTTATTTCACCTTCTCTTTAAAATGAAAGCCTTACTGGATAGAGTAGTCTTGGTTGAGGTCCTTGCTTTCCATGACTTGGAATACTTTATGTAAATTCCTTCTGGCCTATTGTGTTTCTATTGAGTAATCAGTTGTTAGCCTTATCAGAGCTCTGTTGTAGGTAACTAACCACTTCTTTTTTACTGCCTTTAAGATTATCTCTTTGTCTTTTAAATTTTCTATTGTAATTGTGATGTGTCTTAGTATGTATCTCTTTGGATTCATCTTGATAGGACTTTGTGCTTCCTGAACTTGTGTGACTTTTTCCTTTACCAGGTTAAGAAAGTTTTCTGTCACCACTTCTTCAAACAGGTTTTCTATTCTCTGCTCCCTTTCTTCTCCTCCTGATATCTCTATGAAGCAAGTATTATTATGTTTCATGTTGTCCCAAAGCTTCCTGAAACCATCTCATTCTTTTCAAGTCTCTTTGTTTCTTTTTGTAGTTATGACTGGATGTTCCTTTTTTCTACATTGTCTTCCAAATCTCTGAGTTAATCCTCTACTTTGTCTAGCCTGCATTTAATTCCTTCTAGTGTTTTCTTCATATTAGATATTACATTCTACATTTCCTACTGGCTCTTATTCATAGTTTCTTTGTCCTTTTCATACTGACTTAGTTTTCACCAGTTCCTTGAACATCCTTATGACTGTTACTTTAAATTCTATGTCTGATAATTTGCTCACCTCAACTTCATTTAGCTCTTTTCCTGAGAATTCCTCCTTTTCTTTCATTTGGAGGTTATTTTTTTGTTGTTGTTGTTTCACCATTCTACCTCTCTGTTTTTGTTTGCTTCTATGATTAGATAAATCTTCTCTGACTCCCTGTCTTCTGGAGTGACCTTCTGTGTTAGGAGTCCTGTGGGATCCAGTGAGGCAGTCTTCTTGATCTCCTGAGCTGGATGTTCTAGGAATGTCCCATGTGTGGCTTATGTGGGCTCTCCTTTTTCATTTGGGTCCTGATTGTTGTTGGCCCCTTGGTTGGTGGATGTCCCTTCCACCAGCTGACTAAGAGGCTGAACCCCACCTCATCTTGTGCACTATTGTATGGGTGCTAACAGAACAAAGCAAAACAACAAAAAACAAAACTAACACAATCAACCAACCCCCCCAACAACAACTGCAAAATCAATGATGAAAGAGCAAAAAAAAAATGATACTAGTGGAAAGAGCAATAAAATAGTATACAAAGTAGGGGGAAAGAAAAAACAATAACGGAAGACAGAAAGAAAGAAAAGAGATTATGAGAGGAGTAAAAGTAGAGAATTTATATGAACAATGTATAGAAAGAGGAAAACAGGAAAAGAGACAAAGAAAGAGAGAGAATAACAAAATCAAGAAAAGGAAAGAGAAAGAAAAAATGGAATAAACAAAAGTAAGAGTAAAATAAGAGATATGAAGGAAATTTATAGTAACAAAATAGAGGAAAAAGGAAAAATAAAATAATAGAAAAGGCCATGAAAAAGAAAAAAATAACAAAAATAATGAAAAGGAACAAAGTGGAATTTGTCTCAGCACAGGTTAATGTTTGCAAGCTGGGTTCTCCCTCTGATATGAGTCTGATGTTGTCTGAAGTTGGTACAAGCCAATGTCAGGTGCTGTCTATATCTAGCCCTCAGCAACCTGTTTGAAACTACAAGCAATCCACAGTTTCTGGCTCTTTCCTGTGGGCTTGGCCGCACACAGGATGGACCAAGCTGCACTGCAAATTTGCCCTTTATCAGCACAGGTCCAGGGGAGTGTCAGCAAACATCCCTAGACACCTCGGGATCTGCCTCTGCCTGTCATTACCTGCAGATCTGCTGTTGGTCTTAAACTAGTCACTGATCCAACTGTTTCAGAGAAAACTTCAGGTAGAATCAGGGAAATGAGTCTCTTGGATCTCCTGTGGGAGATGCCTGTAGACTTCAGGGAAGATGGTGGGTATGTTCCCCTGACTTTGAGCCATTTATCTGAGTCTGTCTGTAATTATGTCTCTGAATTCAGCAGGACTGGGCTCCTACCAGGATAGTGCATGGGACCTCTAGAGCCCAGATTTTGGGTCTACTGGAAACCAGGAGGGTGTTTCTGTGGTTCTCCCAGGAAAAAGAAGCACTGGTCTTCTTCCTGGGAAAGTGTATGGATTGGGTACAACCTAAAGTCAGTCTCTGACACCCCCTGAGTATGAATATATTACTGCCTCCTCAGCAGAGGTTAAGATGCAGGGTGGGATAAGAGAAAGAGGAAAAAACTAAAACAAAACAACAACAACAACAAAAAAAACCAAACAAACAAAAATGAGATTCGGGGTGAAGCAAGCATGATTCCAGAAGGTGGAGGCAGTAGTATCCCACAGGGTGGGATAATTGCTTTTCTTCTGAGAGAGGCTTGTTCTTCTCAAGAATGATGGCTGCTGTAGGATCAAGGTATATCCTGGCAAAGAAATCCCCACAGCTGCTCCCCTGTGGGGAGATATATATCTCCCACTCCAGATTCTCCTTCACTCAAGCCCATAGTGAGTGGCTGTGAATGCAAAACCTATGCTTTGGTCCTTTAAGAAAAAGAAAATAATGGTTTTATCTCCAGGGCTCTCTTTCCAGCATTCAAAAAACACATGGCCTTTCACTACTGGATGCTACATGGGCAGCTGATCCCAGCACTGGTGTAGCTCCATACTTGGGAGCTTTGTTTTAAGTCCAGGCTTCTCTGCTCTTAGTAGGGAGCTCCTAAAGTTGTGTTGGTAACCTCAGACTGCCACCTGTGGGAAAAGGGGCCATCCCTTTTCATGTCCCCACCATACTACTGGTTCATTTCTGCCTGTCATTGGTTAAAATTCTCTTTTTCAGGTAGTTGATGTGGACACCGGCCGACAGTGTTCGCATCATTATGGATGAAATGAAACATTCACATAGACTACAGAGCCTGGTGGAGGAAAAGGGACAGCATGGCTTTTCTCTCAACTGGAGCAAAAGACTGGCCCTTGCCATGACTGGCCTTTATTGAGTTTCTCCACACATCATGTGATGGTCCTCATTTACTATGCAGAGGTTCACTTTAGGTGGTTACCTTTTACAGAAAACAAAGCGTCTATGTCACTAATCACATCACAGAAGAGGGATATTTGCAAATGAAAAGGGTATAAGTGGTTGAATGATTACACTCATCTGTGGAAGGTTTAGCATGGACTCTAGGAAGTTACTTTGCAGTAAATGTTGCCACTGGGGGCTGGGCCCAGGCCATGCAGAATGGTCTCCTACAGGTAGTCTTTGACTATTTATTGTGAGTTGCTCATCCCCTCTTTAGTTTTATTTCTAGTTTGGTGCTATCAGGAGATATGAGAAAGATCCTCCGACTCTGCTGTCATCATGCAACCCTCTGTTTTAAACAATATTTAAAATATTTAAGTCTAAGATATTTTGTAATTGCTATGAATAAAGATAATTCAAGAAAATTAAAAAATATTTTGAATCAGTAGGTCTAACAAAATAAATCTAATATCCATTTCAAAAAATTTCTTCACATGAAAATCTTATTAAAAATGTTCATTAAATTCACAAAGTTCTAATAGTTTATTTGTATTTGGGTGTATTTTTGCAATTGACATTTTTCAGTGTTAAAGTACAAAAATAACTGGAGCAAAAAGTATACTGTAAAATGTTGGTAACTCTGTTTAAATTTAATCTCAAATAGTTACATGAGCTGTTTGAGGAAGTCGCAGTTACAGTTGCAGTTCAGTGCTGTTCAGCCCGCTTCTGCTCCTGGCTCACTGCTGCTCGCTCTGGCCCAGAACAAGTTGGTCAGGAAGCCACCCTGCAGCAATGGCTTTTTAAGATACCAGAAAGACACCTGTGGAACTAGAGATGGCGATTGCCCAAGTCAGAATTACTCTAACCAGCCAGAACTAAAGTCTTTTGAGAATGTGTGTGCTGATGATCAGAGATACAAAGGAAAAGAATCAGAAAGTCAAGGGACCAGTTTGGATGCCTACCAAGACTCTGAGAATCACTACAAGAAAAACTCCCTGAGGGAAGGGTTCTGAGACTTGGGATTGATTTCAGATGAGGATTCACAAGCGACTCATTGACTTGCACAGCCCTTCTGAGATTATTAAGCAGATTACTTCCATCAGTACTCATCTATGAGCTGATGTTGAACTTATCATTGCAGGTGCCTAAATCAATCTTTTTAATAAATTGACTATCAGTTGTTAAATATATGTATATTCACATGAAGATGTATGAATGTAGTTCAATTAGTTGCTGTAGCATACCTTGTTCTAACTCAAGATATTTTCTTGATCCACTATTCACCTGTCCTCCTCTATTATAAGTTTTGAAATGCTAAAAATTAAATTTCATACCCAACTTTGAAGCTAGGGGCAGCCATGTGATGCCATGCAGAATTCACTAGCACAAGGATGAGCACAACACAACACAGGATGGGTGAGAAGAAAGAGAATATGTGTTCCTTCAGGCATATTGAGCTTCATCAGTACTAGGCTGCCTCCTCTCAAATTTTATGTTATGTGAAACAAATTCCAATTTTTTGAGTTGCTACTTTTCATGATTTTGATTATTTGAAGCCAGATACACTACAGAATGATAAAAATACCATGCTTTTAAAAAATGTATATTGATTTAAATATGTTAAAATATATACTTTTTCATGCATCTGTCACTGATATGAAAAGACAAATTTGAAGAATTGTGTCACAGAAATGACACCACTAAAATTAAGAATTTCATATTTTGCACTTTGTATTTAAAAATCATTTGCTCTTTGTATAAAGACTTTTATTTTTAGTAACATGATGAAAATATGTATAATTATGAAAAACTAACAAATACGTAGTAACTACAGTCTGCAAAATACTGTTGTAGGTATTTTGTTTTCATTATTTGTTTTTTTTCTTAGTTTTCACAGTAACCCTACAGTGGAAGTAAATACACATTGATTGTACAAATAACAAACTGAGATCAGAGTTTTTAAGCAATTTTCCCAAATTCATGTGCAGAAGGTGACTGAGGCTGGACTCCTGCCCACACTCTTCAAGGACAACTGTCAATGTTCTTTCCATGGCTTCTCTCTTCCTCAGGACCTTGTTAATTCTGAGCAGGTCTGAAAATTGCTGTTTTTCTCTCTTTCTGCCACTAGTCAAATTAATATTTAAATATTTTTATTCATGTGTTTTTCTGATTTACACTCTTAATTTGAAAATAAGAATATAATATTTTGCAACGAATAATTTTATTTTAATAATAACAGGATGACAATACATATTTTAACTAATTGAATCAGAATATCATCTCAAGGATAAGAAAACAATAGTACTATGGAGAAGAAACAGTCTTTGTTCTCAAGATGAATTTAGAATTTGTTATTTTGATATTGCAAAACAAATGAGTCATAATTTGGGGAACACTGCAGAATGAGGAAAATCAATATTTTTTCATATTTATGATGCATGACACACATTCATCCATGAGTAAAAATCTCTTTAATGTGTATAATGCAATGGGTTTTTAAGTAATAGCACATAAAGTTTATTGATATAATTTAAATGTTTACATTGCAATATGCCTTTAAGAAACTATCACTTGTTGAGTTTTGACATAGCATCAAAGAATATACACAATGGTATGAAAAGGTTATTAAAATACTCTTTTTAAAAAAGATTTTATTTATTTATTTTTATAAAGAGGGGAAGGGAGGGAGAAAGAGAGGGAGAGAAATATTAGTGTGTAGTTAATAAGAGATGAACATTGTGAATATATATGCACCCAACATAGGAGCACCCAAGTACATAAAGAAAATCTTGGAGGACTTGAAGAAAGATATTGACAGCAACACAGTTATAATAGGAAATTTCAACACCCTACTGTCAAAAATTGATAGATCTTCCAAATAAAATAGCAACAAAGATATTATATCATTGAACAATGTCCTAGATCAAATATATTTAACTGATATATATAGAGCCTTTCGTCACAAAAAAGCAAAATGCACATTACTTTCAAATGCATATGGAACAGTTTCAGAGATAGACTACATGATAGGACACTGAACAAGCCTCAACAAATTTATAAAATTGAAATCATATCAAGCATTTTCTCTGACCACAAGGGTCTGAAACTAAAAACCATCCTAAAGGAAAGAAACTCAAAAACAATCAAACTCATGGAGCTTGAATAGCATGCTATTAAACAATGAATGGATCAAGAATGAGAACAAAGAGGAAATCAAAACATTTCTGGAAACAAGTGAAAATGAACTCACAATAACCCAGAACTTATGGGACACAGACAAGGCAGTCCTGAGAGGGAAGTTCATAGTAATACAGGCCTAACTAAAAAATAGAAACATTTCAAATAAACAACCTAACTGTACACCTACAAGGCTCCAGGAACAACAACAAAGACAGCCCAGAGCAAGTAGAAGGAAGGAAATAACCAAGATCAGAGCAGAATTAAATGATATAGAGACTAAAAGCACAATTCCAAGGATCAATAAATCCAGGAGCTGATTCTTTGAAAAGATAAACAAAGTCGACAAGCTTTTAAGCAAACTCATCAAGAAAAAAGAAAGAGGACCAAATAAACACAATCAGAAATGAAAGATGAGAGATTACAACTGATACCACAGAACTATAAAACATTATAAGAAATTACCACAAAGAACTATATACCAAGAAATCTGAAAACCTAGATGAAATGGACAGATTTCTAGAAAAATATAATCTTCCAAAACTCAATGAAGAAGAAGCAGAAAGCCTGAACAGAACAATAACAGTGGACCAAATTGAACCAGTAATCAAAAAACTACCAACACACAAAAGCTCTGGACCACATGGTTTCACAGGAGAATTCTACAAAACATTTAAGGAAAAGCTAACCCCTATCCTTCATAGACTATTCCAAAACATCGAAGAAGATGGAAGACTTCCAAACTCTTTTTATGAAGCCAGCATCATCGTAATCCCAAATCCAAATAAAAAGACACAACAAAGAAAGATAACTTAAGGCCAATATTACTGACAAACATAGATGCTAAAATCCTCAACAAAGTATTGGCAAACTGCATCCCCCAACACATTAATAAAAGCATACACCATGACCAAGTGGGATTCATCCCAGGGATGCAAGGATGGTACAATATCCACAAATCAATAAATGCAATATATCACATAAACAAAAGCAAAGACAAAAATCACATGATCATATCAATAGTTTCAGAAAAAGCATTTGTTAAGGTAGAGCACCCATTTATGATCAAAACACTCAGCCAAGTGAGAATAGAGGGAGCATTCCTCAACTTAATAAAGGCCATATGTGAGAGACCTACAGCCAACATCATGCTCAATGGGCAAAAACTAAAAACTTTCCCATTAAGATCAGGAACAAAAAAAGGTTTCCCACCTTCACCACTTCTATTCAACATAGTATTGGAAGTCCTAACTACAGCAATCAAAAAAGAAAAGGAAATAAAAAGCATCCAAATTGGAAAAGAGGAAACAAAACTGTCATTATTTGCTGGTGACATGATATTGTACATAGAAAATCCTATATACTCCACCAACAAATTATTCAACCTAATAAGTGAATTTAGCAAAACAGCGAGATACAAAGTCAATACCAAGAAATCAAAGCATTTTTATATACCAACAACGAAGCACCAGAAACAGAAATCAGGAAAAAAATCCCATTTGACATAGCAACAATAAAAATAAAATACCTAGGAGTAAACCTAACCAAGCAGGTAAAAGACCTGTACTCAGAAAACTACACAACACTGAAGAAAGAAAATAAAAGACACAAACAAATGGAAGTATATACCATGTTCATGGATTGGGAGAATTAACATTATGAAAATGTCTATACTACCCAAAGCAATTTATAGATTCAATACAATACCTGTTAAAGTATCAATGCCATATTTCACAGATAGAGAACAAACAATTGGAAAATTTATATGAAACCATAAATGACTCCAAATAGCTGCAGCAATTCTGAGAAACAAGAAGAAAGTAAGAGGGATCATAATACTTGATATCAAACAGTATGCCAAAATCATTGTAATCAAAACAGTCTGGTACTGCCATAAGAACAGACACATAGACTAATGGAGCAGAATAGAGAGCCTAAAAATAAACCCAAGTCTCTATGGTAAATTAATATTTGACAATAGGGAAGCAGCATAAAATGGAGCAAAAATAACCTCTTCAGGTTATTTTTCAGGATTCTATGCAGCAGAAAGAAAAAAGGAGCGCCTATGCTTTGCGACAGCATGGATGGAAGTGGAAAACATTATGCTAAATGAAATAAGCCAGGGAGTGAAAGACAAATACCTCTTCAGGTTATTTTTCGGGTTAGACTCAACCACCAACTTACACCATACACAAAAATAAATTCAAGGTGGCTAAAAGATTTAAATGTAAGTCATGACAACATCAAAGTCCTAGAGGAGAACATAGGCAGGAAAATCTCAGATATTCCACTCCACAATATTTTCACTGATATATCCCCTAGAGCAGAAACATAGAGGAAAGAGTAAACAAATGAGATCTCATCAAAATAAAAACCTTTTGCACAGCTAAAGAAAACAGTATTAAAATGGGAAGAGAAGCAACTATATGGGGATCACATATTTGCAAATGATATCTCAAACAAGGGTTTGATCTCCAGCATATATAAAGAACTCACACAGCTCCACTCTAAGAAGACAAGCAACTCAATTAAAAAATGGGCAAAGGACTTGAACAGACACTTCTCCACAGAGGACATACAGAGGGCCCAGAGACATGAAAAGGTGCTTAGTATTGCTAGTGATCAGAGAGATGCAAATTATAACCACAATGAGATACCATTTCACACTGGTCAGAATGGCTATCATAAACAAAGCAACAGACAACAGTGTTGGAGAGGTTGTGGAGAAAAAGGAACCCTAGTGCACTGTTGGTGGGATTGCAGACTGGTGCAACCACTATGGAAAACAGTATGGAATTTCCTCAGGAAATTAAAAATGGAGCTACCTTTTGACCCAGCAATTCCACCACTAGCATTACATCCTAAGAATCCTGAAACACCAATCCAAAAGAACCTATGCACCCCAATGTTCATAGCAGTTCAATTTACAATAGCCAAGTGTTGGAAGCAACCTAAATGCCCTTCAGTAAATGAATGGATCAAAAAACTATGGTGCATTTACACAATGGATTCTATGCAGCAGAAAGAAAGAAGGAGCACCTATGCTTTCTGACAGCATGGATGGAACTGGAGAGCATTATGCCAAGTGAAATAAGCCAGGGAGTGAAAGACAAATACCATATGATCTCACTATTAACAGGAACCTAATGAGTAAAATGAACAAGCAAGCAAAGTATAGCCAAAGACATTGAAACTAAGAACAGGCTGACAGTGACCAGAGGGGAGATGGGAGGGGATAATGGGGGAAAAGGGTGAAGGGTTTATAGGAGCAATTATAAAGGACACATGGACAATTATAATGGGGGGTTGGAAACAGGAGAGAGAGGTGGGGAGGGCTGGGGAGTGGGTAGGGGTGTGGGGAATGGCAGAAAACTGTACTTGAACAACAATAAAAAATGTAAAAAATATAACACCACCAAAGCCAAAAGTGAGAAGAAGCAAGGAAATAATAGAGATAAGAGCAGAAATAAACAAAATACAGTGTAAAGAAACTATACAGATGATCGATATAACCAATAACTGGTTCTTTGAAAATTAAACAAGTCTGACAAACCTTTAACCAGACTCATAAAAATAACAAGAGAGAGGACACAAATAAATAACACCAGAAATGAAAGAGAAGTAAAAATTGACACCAAGAAATACAAGGGTTTGTATGGAAATATTATGAATGACTGTATGCCAACAAGTTGGACATATGAAAGAAATAGATACATTCCTAGAAACACACATCTTATAAAACTGAATCAGAAAGAATCAGAGAATCTAAATAGGCAGATTACGCTTAGTGAAATTGAAACAGTAATCAAAAAGCTCCCAACAAATAAACCTCCTGGACAGATGACTTCAGCGGTGAATTTTACCAAACATTCAAAGAAAAACTAACACCTAAACTTCTCAAGCTATTCCAGAAAATTCAAAATGAAGGACAGTTCCCAAGCTTATTTTATGAGGCTAGCATTACCCTAATTCCAAAACCAGATCAAGATAATACAAAGAAAATAATTACAGCCCAATATTCCTGATAGACATAGATGCTAAAATCTTCAGCGATGTATTAACAAACTGGATCCAACAGTACATTAGAAAGATCATGCAGCATGATTAAGTGGGATTTACCCTAGGGACACACAGCTGCTACAAAATTTGTAAATCAATAAATTCACCACAAAACTAAATAAAGAATAAAAGCTTCCTGAGCACATCAATAGATGCAGAAAAAGCATTTGATAAAATCTAGCACCTATTTATGACAAAAACTCTCAGCAAAGTGGACTATGTATTTTTTAATTATCAAAGATATTTGTTAAAAATATATATTCCTAAGCCTAATAACACTGAATCAGATTCAACTAAATCAGAATCTCTGTAGGCAAATCCTGGGAATCTGCATTTTGTTACCCATATAATCAGTTACCCATATAAATTTTATACACACCAAATTTGAGAAGCAGTATTATATAGAAAGAATGTTCTGCAGAGTTAGTATAGATATACCATAGCTTCTACCAAATAATGTTGGTCCCCGAGTCTGAGTAAAACCAGATCTTCACTTTGCTCCTTAAATTGAACGAGATTGGAAATGTATTGCTGTGAATGTGTGAATTGTTTTACTGTCTCTTGTTCCATGGTGGGTTGTGTTTATTTGTTTTTTGAATATTTCTTCACTTGTCTAACTACATTTGAGACTAATGTTCAATTATAAGACTTAACAATAATATGGTGAATTTCTTTAAAAATGATGTCCTTTGGATTGAGTCAAAATTTATTTGAATGGCTTTCAAAAGAAAATTGCAAAACAATGTCTTTATATGTAGTTGGTTGAATTTTAAAGGCCTCAAATTCAAGTATACAAAATGAGAAATATTTTATGTATTTAATAGAATTTTACTTGGTTTTTGTACAGCATGTCTTCTATTAGTGGAAAAGCATCTACTGTCTAAAAGAAAGCCCATGGCTTCTAATGTTCTCTGAGTAAATAGTTAATCTGGAGTTCAGTAATTTCTACCTCCATCTTTTCCTCTCATTCTTTCCTGAGGATGGTCTGAACTCAACATCAGGTAATAAATTATACAGGCAAAGAAGTACTCAAAGAGAGTTTGAAGACAGGATTATTTACAGAAATATGGGCCAAGTTGAGA
>PVKM010026257.1:0-19436 GCA_004027735.1 Carollia perspicillata | reverse complement strand
ATACAGAGAATCAAGGTTGAGATCAGCATACTGGGAGCAGAAGCCTCTGGAGCCAGTAACCGATACAAACCATGAAACTATAATTGATGAATTCCTGGAGGCGGAATGTAGACTAACTGGGAAGTTAAAATCTCTGGGCGCCCAGTCCTAGGGGAGGTGCCACACATTTATAGGTTTTACCTCTAGGGGCCGGTTCACAGGGTGAAGGTTATGGAACAAAATTACCATTTGATTCTGGCAGAGGAAGGGAAAAAGTACTCATTCTGAACTATACCCAGAGTTTCTCCATACAAAGGCCTGGAGAGCACTTTATCAGAGGCTTAGCCAACCTAGTTGGAGGGCAATTAGGCAAATCCAGCCCTCTCTAGCCTTCTTGTCTCACATAAGGAGAGAAAAAAAATGCTGAGTAATGCTTCTGAAGATCATAGCTCAGAGTCTCAGACCATGAAAAACATGGAGATTTAACTATAAGATCATAAAGCACTTCCCCTCTCCAACGTCTTGCCACCATAACAGGGCTCCAGTATAGTAACTGTAGCTTTCAGCTGAGGGAGATGTAGGACACAGACTCTATTTAAAGAGAAGTTCTTAGGGAAACCCAAGAACAACAAGGGAGGGGGAAAGCTGAAGCCCCAGAACCTACAGCTATAGCAAATACTAAACACAGCCTACCTTCTAGCCAGTTTAATGTGAACCTCACACCAAAACCAGTTTATTACACTTCCCACTATCAGCACAGCATGTCTGGCTTTCCACAAAAAATGGCAAAGCACACTAAAAGATCAGGGGGAGAAAGAGTCTGAAAATACAAAGCAAATATCAGAACCAGACTTCAGAGATTAAGGATATTTTGGAATTTAAAGTTAGGGAATTTAACTATGATTAATATGTTAAGGGCTCTAACGGAAAGAAAATAGACTAGATTTAAGAACAGATAGGTAACATTAACAGGTAGATGGAAATTCTAAGAAAGAAGAAAATACCTTACCTACAGAGAAAAAAAAGATAAGAAAAAGAGTATGCAGGACAGCTCTTCAGAAACTATACAAGCAAGAAGAAGGTGGAGTAAAACATTTAAAGTGTTGAAAGGATAAAAACCGCCAATCTGCAATTCTGTCCAGCAAAATTCTCTTTCACTGATGAAGGAAAAATAAAGACTTTCTTAGACAAGCAAAAATGGAGTGAATTTATCCCTGGTAGACCTGCCTTACAAGAAATGTTAAAAAAAAGTTCTTTAGAGAGAAGAAAAATTATATAGAATAGAATAAAAAATTCAGATCTACATAAAGAAAGGAAGAGCATTAGAGAAGGAATAAATGATGGTAAAATAAAGTATTTTATTTTTCTTATTACTAATTGATCTGATAATCATTGTTCAAAATAATAACAGCAGCAATATATTGGGTGGTGATACTACTTGCATAAGCGAAATAGCTGGCAGCAGTGTTGCGGGGAGGAATTGGGAAGACTCTGTTATAAGGTGCCTGCACTACCCATGAAGTGGTGTAGTGGTATTTGAAAGTGGATTTAGATTAGTGTTAAATGTATATTGCAAACACTTAACAGATGATATATTATAGAATTGTATACTTGAAACCTATATAATTTCATTGCTTAATGTCACTCAATAAATATAAACAAATAAATGGCACTAAATTTCTTTTAAAGTATAATTGATATGCTTAAGAGAGGAAAGAAATAAAATAACATTGACTGCTCCATTAAAATCAGAGAAGGCGGAAAAGGAGATGATTAAAAAGAGATAAAGTAGAAGTGCAATGAATAGAAAACAGTTACAGACATGGTAGATATGAATCCAATGATATCAATAATCACATCAAATGTGAATGGTCAACTAAAAGTCAGAGACTGTCAGAGAGGATTAAAACAAAAAACAGAAAAACCAAGACCCAATTCTTATGTCGTTTACAAGAAACTCATTTTAAATAAAAAGACACTGATGATAGACTAAAATTAAAGAGATAAAGAAATATACACTGTGATAACCCTCATCAAAACAAAGTTAGAGTAATATTAATTTCAAACAAAGCAGACATCAGAACAAGGAAAATTCTGAGGGATAAAGAGGGGATCATATAACAATAGTGATCAACTTTCTAAGAAGACACCAGATTATCAATTAACAGAACATTGAAATATCGAGGAAAAAATGTATAGAACTACAAAAAGAAAGAGAAAAATGTATTGTTATGATTGGAGACTGTAGCACCCCTCTATCACTAACTGACAGGCCCAGAAGGCGGAACGCCCGCGAAGACCTGAAGTCCATCGTTGAATAGCACTGGTTTGAGCTGCACAGGCCCACTTACACATGGACTTTTTCAGTAAGTACTGTAAATGTATTTTTTCTTCTTTATGATTTTTAACACTTTTTCTCTAGTTTACTTTATTGTAAGAATACAATATATAATAATACACATAACATACAAAATATGCGATAATTAATTATTTATGGTATCAGTAAGGCTTTCAGTCAAGAGGTAGGCTGTCAATATTAAGTTTGGGGGAGTCAAAAATTATAAATTGCACAGGGGTTCAGTGACCCTAACCCCTGTATTGTTCAAGGGTCAACTATAGTTGAAGCAACAGCATCCATCAACTGGATCTACTATAGATCCAGTTGATATTTATAGAATACTTCCTCTAACAATAGTTGAATAAACATACTTCTCAAGTTTGCACAGACCATTCACCAAGACAGACCACATTCTGTGCTATAAAACATATCCTAACAAATTTAAAAGAATACAAATTGTACAAAGTAAGCTCTCGGGCCACACTAGGATTAAACTAGAAATAAATAACACAAAGATAGCTGGAAAAATCCCAAAATATTTGGAAGTTAAACAACATACTTCTAAATAACACATGAATCAGTGGAGAAATGTCAAGAGAAATTTAAAAGTATTTTGAACTAAACAAAATGAAAATACAACCTTTCCAAATATGTGAAACTTATAATAAAATGTGTCAAGCTGTGTAAAACTTACAGCACTGAATGCACAGAAGAAAAAGTCAGTCCAAAATTAGTAGTGTAAACTTTTACCTCAGGAAACTACAGGGGAAGGTACAAATGATGACTAAAACAAGCAGAAGAAAAAAAGAAAGAAAATCAATAGATAAAATCAATAGAGATACCGCAAACTAGTTTTTTAAAAGAGCAATAAAATTGAAAAATCTATAGCCAAGCTACTCAAGAAAAAAAAAAAGAAAGCACAAATAGTTAATATCAGAAATGAAAGAGAGGTTACCACTACTGATTCCATGAACATCAAAAGGACAATAAAAAAGTCCTGGCTGGTGTGGCTCAGTGGGTTGGGTGCCCGTCTGTGAAGCAGAGTCACTGGTTTGATTCCAAGTCAGGGCACATGTCTGGGTAGCCAGCCAGATGCCTAGTAGGGGGCATGAGTGAGGTAACTGCACCCTGATGTTTCTCTCCTTCTCTTTCTCCCTCCCTCCCCCTCTCTCTAAAAATAAATAAATATAATAAATAAAATCTTTTTTAAAAAGGATAATAAAAGAATGTCATGAACAACTCTATGACTCAAATTTGATAACTTAGATGAAATGGACCAATTCTTTAAAAGACACAATGTACCAACACTCACACAAGGAAAAATAGATTTTCTGGATAGAACTATATTTATTAAATAAATTTAATCAAGAATCAATAACCTTCCAAAAAAAAAAAAAAAAAAAGGAAAGCAACAGGCCCAGATGGTTTCACTGGTAAATTCTATCAAATGTTCAAAGGAAAAATGATGCTAATTTGCTAAACTCCCTTCCTGAGTTTAGGATGAGTTTTAAAAAAATTTTTTAAATCAGCTAATATAAAATGAAATAAAGACATTATAAGAAATAAAAACTACAGACTAATATCTTGCACTTACATAGTTGCAAAAATCCTCAGTAAAATGTTAGCAAGTAAAATCCCACGATGTATAAAAATAATTATACACCATGGCCAAGTGGGATTTATTGCAGGTATGCAAGACTGCTTCAGCATTCGAAAATCAGTTAATGTAATCCACCATATCAGTAGGCTAAAGGGGAAAAAATCATATGATCTTAACAATAGCTACAAAGAAGCACTTGGCGAAATCCAACCCCTATTCTAAAATAAAAATTATAAAAACTTCTTAGCAAACTAGGAACAAAGGGAGACAATCAATTGGATAAAGAACACCTATAAAATTTTAAAAACCCTGCAGTTAGCATCATATTTAATGCTTTCTGAAAAACTCGTTGCTTTCTGAAATCAAACTCAGTTTATCAATGAAGAAGCGGGGCAGGTGAAAGACACCCAGGGTACATCATCTTCCCTGTAATCCCTTCAAGGACTTACAAAACAAAAACACCTGTTGGTCCTACCCCTTTGTTGTCATCACTTCTTAGAGTGGGATCAATAACCCTCAAATAAACCATTCCCTTCCCTCATCCCTCAAAACATTTCTTTGAACTCTTCAAGCAGTGATCCCTTCTTTAAGGGACTTTGTACCCGTGATATCACACACCCAGTCCTCCCAAACCTTCAGCCTTCAAAGTCCACATCTACGAAGGTGCCTTCCTTAACAATGTCCCCATTTAAGTTATATTCATTCCCAGGATATAGTCAGATACTGTGCCTCCACCACATAAAAATTAATCAGCCTTATTTTGAATAAAAGCAACTCCTAAACAGGACACTCGCTCCTCCTTCCCTGTCTCTGTCTCACAGTGCCCCATTCTAGAGCCCAGGTTAATTGATGAAGACAATGACGTAGCAGCACATCAAGAACAATTCTGTTCTGTTGAAGCTTCTCTGGTTCTGCCCTGTTGGGAACTGCCCTGCCTGGTTTCAGAAACTGTAATCCCCCATGGTTAAAGCTGAGTAAAGGACCTTGGGACCATAAGCCACTTAGGAGATAAAGCTTATCTTTCTTGTGGGGGAACCACCTCTGCCCCCTTTCTCTTCACCCTGCTTGGCCCTGGGTGGATGACTAGTTAGCCAAAGACAGGTAAGATTCCTCAATAGAGGGACGACCTAAGACAGGCATGGTCATGAAGGGGCCCTCAGGGAAGGACTTGAGGGGCTCTAGAAAAAGGGGGTGATGGACCCTCACCCCTCAGCTTTGATGTAGTCTGAGTCCTAATTCTTCTTCAAGAAGTCTCCTAATCTCTTGGCTGCCTTACTTCCCCTGCCTGACAAGCCTGAAACAATGTTGGAGATGGATGCAGCCCTGTACTGGAAAGAGTGGGTTCCCTAGGGAGATCAGGCCTAAGAAAGAATGCATAAAATCCTATGAAACCTACTTTGCTAATACACTCAATTTAAATGATAAGGGTCCAAGCAGGAAGTGAGTTTGTTTCCCAAAGTTTTATGGCCCTTTAACTATCTGACCCTGACTCAGAATAAGCCCTCAGAGTTCTTTGAATGGTATCTATTGTTTAATCATTTCTGCCTGACAATGATTGATGGGCTTTATGTATATGCCCTGTATTCCTGTGCAAATTGAATCCAATAAAATCTTGTCAAGGCAAGGGTGGAGGCACTCTCCTCTTGAGAGAGTGGCTACACTGTCCCTTTTCCTCCACAGTACTGGGTAGTCCATGTGAATTTGTCTCATATCTCATCCACAACACCAAGGACCCCAGGAGCCGGGCTCCGAGTCACTGCCCTGACACTAAATGTTGACCAATTAACAGTTTATGATCCCATCTTTAACAGGTAGCAAGAAAGTGCAACCAGTCAAGTATACAGAATATAAAATTCTCACACTGAATGGTTTCTCATGTTGTCAAAGGAAAGTCATGAGCCACCTCTGAGTTTACTCAGAGCTCCACAGAGTTAACAATGTAATACTTGTAACCAAAATTTTACCTGCAAATGGCATTCTTGTCTTTATATTCTGCTGGTTTTTCATGTAAATCAAGAGTTTTATAATGCATGATCCTACAAATGTTAAGTTTTTGATCATTTGTTTACATGCGAATTTCAAGACCATAGCTGTATAGACTGCTAAAACAGGCTGAGTTTCCAATTCCCATAAATGTGAATCGATGGAAAGGGAAGAGCATGATATTGCTGGAATCCCACGGATAGGCATTCAGCTAGCTCTGCAGTCAGTGGGAACAGGTTAGTTGGCTTTGGATAGTTCATATACACAAGCTTCTTGAATACAGCTTCAATATCAACTTCACATCGTAAAAAATAAATGACAGGGGAAGTGAAACAGAACCACAATAGCGATGGTAATCTGTGCCGTAAAGAAGACACCACAGAGGTCATATATCCTTGTACAAGTTGTTCACTTTACAGCTCTCGAGGTTGCCATTCACACTGCAGGCCATATAATCATGCCACCTAGAGTTGTGAGGGGCAACCAGAAACAACAAACCTGCAAACATTCTGATGCTTGTATATAAAAGCAAATGCATGCCAACAAAGAGCACAAAGTTTATATCTGAAGTTATAAGCTTTACAAATTAATTTATTTAAAAGAAAAAAATCAATAAATTAGACTGTATCAAAATTAAAACTTGTGTCAAAGACACAGTTAAGAGAACAAAAGACAAGCTGCAGACTAGGAGAAAACATCTGCCAATTATGTGTCTAGCCAAGGTCTTGTATCCAGAATGTCGTATTATTTAAATACATGAAAAAATGCACAACAATAGACTTTAGAGAAATGCAAATTAAAACCACAATGTGATACTGCCACACACCTATTAAAATGATTTTTTAAGACAATACCAAATACTTGCCAGGATGCATAGCAGTTCTTTATATAGTTAAACATTCACTTACCATATGACTCCTTAATCCCATTCCTAGATATTTACTCTAGAGAAGTGAAAACTAAAGTTCACAAATGTTTACAGCAGTTCTATTTGTAACTGACAAACACTAGAAATGACACAAATATTCTTCAGGAGATGAATGGTTAAACAAGTTCTAATATATCCATACAATGGAATGATACTCAGAAAAAAATGAATGAATGTTGATAACATGGATGTTTCTCAAAGGCATTATGTTGAATGCAAAAATGTCTCAGAAAGTTAAATCTGATAAGGTTCCACTTATATGATTATAAAGCAAGATAAAGCTATAGGGATGGAGATAGGTGGCTGTCAGGGATTGGGGTTGGGGAGGGGTGACTACAACATGAGGGAGGGTAGAACTCTTCTATATTATGATGGGGGAGGGTAGTGTTCTCATGACCCTATACATTTGCTAGAACTCAGTATATACAACAAAGAAAAGAATTTATAGCATATTAATTAAACAAAAAAAGCTTTTTTAAAAAAAATCCCAAATCTGTCCTCATCTCTCCTTTTGCTGTCCCCACTTTAATCCCTCCCTGTCACTTCAGCCTCTCTGGACTACTGCCATACTCCTGACTGAATTTCCTCTCAGTTACAGTCCTTTAATATGTTTTTATAAATTAATTATGGAATATGTCTGCTGTACAAAATGTTGTGAAGAAAAACATCAGATCTAAAGAACTCTAGCCCTGTTAGTTTGTACATATACACCGCTCTCAACAGTATCCCCAACACTGAGACTCAATGTGAAAACTAAAATAAGCATCCAAAATAATATGTTTATATTATTCTGCATACTTATACCATAACTTAATAAAAATAAAGCTTGATTACTGAGCTGGTAAAACTTTTTTTCTTATAACTAGCCCATTCTGCTCATTTGTGGTTCATTTCCATGTCTCCTGCCCTAATCACTATGCCCACTGCCTCTAGCAGGTGCTAACCTGATCCTAGTTGAATTGAATTTCTAGCTGTTTCAACTCAATAGCTTCTTTAGCCTATTTGTTGCCTTTGTCACATGGACCTGAAAGTCAGTGAGAGAATTAACATGCTAGGACTGGCATGACAATACCAATGCCTGGCAAAGAGCAGCACCCTCCCAGAGAGAGCATCTATTAAATAATTAATTGGCTATTTAGGAAACATGAGCCAGAAAATAGATGAAGGAGAACTTCCCAATAAGATGCTAAAAAAAAATTGCATTGGAGTTAAAAATTGAAAAAAAAGTAAAACAAGGTTTCTGAAATGAGTGATTCCAAAACAAATAGGAAAAAAATAGTGTCATATATGCACTGGTATAATTTAGCAAGTAACCAGAGCCACAGAAAACTACCTTTATGTAGAAATAATTAGTATGCCATAGCTGCTCAGAGGAGTCACGTTTACTGCTAATAACTAATGCTCAGGTGGGGCGGATTATTTTATCACCCAGCACTAATTAAGGATCTTAAAAATGAGGAGGGAACCCACACAGGGAGACAGAGATGGCTGAACAGATGGGGTGGCTCAAGGGCTCAGTGAAACAGGAGGCCTTCGTCTCCAAGAGAACAATTAGCCCGAAAATTCAGGCATGCGCACAAGGCTTCTAGGCCCCCTGGTTTGAGTGCTGGGCAATATTAGGGGGCACTGTGAAGAGCTGACTGTTACTGAGCCCTTCCTCTGTGCCACTCACATTACCTAATGGAAGCCACCCAATCACCCCTTTTTTCAGAAGAAGGAATTGAGGCTTAAGGAGGCCCTGTAATTTAAGAAAGTCACAGAGATGGCCTATAAATTCAGCCCTTGACCTTAACCTGATATATTATGTCTCAAGGATGCAAAATTGAGCTTTGTGACCCTTTTGCCATCTTTGATAACCAGTGTCACCAGTACAAGTCTGGGCCTACGCTCAGAAATTTTCTATGTGTTAATGCTCTCTGTCCACTTCAAATTAGAATTTACTTGCTTTCAGAACTCTGAAGGTGGAATAACATGAAAAATAAATTTAAAAATAAACAAATGATTAATATATTGGTATATCATCCCTTGATCTTAGCACTATATTTTTAGCTCTCAGAAATATAATATTACAATAAAATATATAGCTCTAATTTCACAGATGAAGGCCAAACTCTCGAGAAGTATTAGGGTCAGCACATGTTTTTCTTTAGTCGTTCGTGCTCACCCAGTAAAGAGGTGCCTGCTCTGTCCATAAGAAGCTTTGCTGGTACGTTTCCTTTAGGTTGCAAGAAACAGATACTCACTCAAGTTATCTTAAGTAATGGGAGGTATGGAACATTTATTGTAAAGGTTGATGAGGAAATAAAAAATATAGGATTCTTAACTGCTGAACAAGAACACCTGGAAAAAGAGAGACCACAACAGAGCCAGGCCTCCCAGGCTTGCAATTAGCTCAGGAATCCATATACGGGCGACGGAGTTACCGTCACCCTCTCAGCAGCGTAATCTGCTGATCCCTCCTTCAGAGGCCAGCTTCTCTGTCTTCACTTCCACTGCATTTATTTTCACTATCACTCTTCATCACATCGTGTCTGCTCATGTAACACTTTTGCTTACTTGTGGTAACTGTACAGACATAAAAAATATAGGAGTTGAAAAAAACAACATCCAGGCATTTACACACACACACACACACACACTCACACAGACACATGTGTGTGAGTGTGTGTGTGTGTGTGTATGTATTAAAAGATTTATTCAGCAAGTAGTGCTGGAACACCTGAATGTCCACAAGGAAAAAAAAGAAACTTCACATTACCTCAGATCATACACAAAAATTAACTATATTATAGACATAAATAAAGCTAAAAATATAAACTTTCTTTTAAAAAGGAAAATAAAAACATAGAAAATCACTGTGACTTTGGGACAGGCAAAGATTTCTCAGAGCACAAGCAAACCTACACTGTATTCTTGGTTGTGACAAATGAACTGTCCTGACATTAGTGAGAGAAGAGGCTGGGGGTGGGGGGCAGTGTGGGAATTCTCGGTGCTATTTTTGCAACACTTTTATGCATCTAAAACTATTCTAAACTAAAACTTTTATTATAAAAGAGTATAAATAATAGAACTAAATATGGCTAAGTTGATAAAATTTAAATGTTCGCTCTTTAAATGACTACTATGAAAATGAAGAGACGAGGCATAATCTGGGGAAAATGTTTGCAAATCACAAATCTGACAATTATATACAGCATATGTAATGAATTCTCAAAACTCAATAATAAGAAAAGTCCAATTTTAAAAGATTTAAACATTTTACTAGAGAAGATATCTGGATGGCTTATAAGCACATGAAAAGATGTTTGACATTAGTCACTAAGGAAACAAAATATGACTGCACCCCTATCAGAAGGGCTAAAATTTTAAAATAGACTGTACCATGAGCTTAGAGAATACAACATGGCAGAAATACTTCAAAAAACAGTTTGACAGTTTCTTAAACATATACTTAGTATATAGCCCAGTAATCCTTCTGCTAAGGTGTTTCCCAAGAGACATAAAAACATTATGCCCAGTAGAAACGAAACAACCCACATGTCTGTGGGCTGGCGAATAAACAAAGTGCGGTATGTTCATATACTGCCATACTGCTTGGCAACGAAAGAGTGAAGTGATGATGCACACAACATAAATGAACCTCCAAAGTAAAAGAAGCCTGAGGCAAAAGGTGAAATCTGTATGATGTCTTTTACCAGTTTGTCAGGGAATGGAGTAGAAAGAGAGTATCGACTCCAAAGAGGCAAAATGGAACTTTTGGGGTGGTAAAATCTAATACCTTGATTGTGGTGGTGATTACATGACAGTATGCATTTATATCTCAAAAGGTAAAAATCTCACTGTATGGAAGTCATACCTAAGAATATTTTGAGTTATTTGATTGAAAAAATAAATTAGGAACACATCTTCTACATTCTTTATATAATACTGCTTCTCTTTTTCATTTAACTCCAGAGCACTAAATGTACTACGAAAACATGACTTTAATGATTACATAAACTTTCATTGTGTGGCCTACATAGTCACCTAATTATTGTTCCATACTGGGCACTGTTTGTTTCCAATTTTTCTTAAGTGTAGTCTTACAGGAACATCTCTGTACACCAATTTAGTTTTTTATCTTTGATTATCATGTTAGAACAACATTCTAGATGTGAAATTACAGAGCCAAAGGATATAAGCAGGAGTTCAAGGTTCTGATATTTATTGCCAACTGGCTCTCCAAAAAGGTGGAAACAACTCACATACCTACCCTTCTGAGAGTAGGTCTATAATAGAAATCTTAAATCTATCTCCTTTTTAACATGAAACAATCACACAAGAAAAGGCTTACTCAAAGTGCTAGAAAGGCAGCACCTGAACTCAGATTCAGAACAACAAACCAAACATTGGAAAAAGGTCGACACAGTAGTGAGAAAATTAAAAGGACGGATAAAATGAAAAAAAAAAGCAATATACAGGAAACTGGCTTTTCTTTCCTTTATAATCAAAGTTCTCTTGAATAATATTTTCCTCAAGAGGAAAGATTAGTTTCATAATACTTTATTTTGAATAATGAAGAACAATTAGGAGAGTAATTCATCAGAATCCTATCACAATTCTATTTTCGAGAGCAATCATTTCAACTAAGATACCCCTCTCTCCTTCAGTATCAGTGCCACCGACCAAGCATGTCGGAATTCTCACAACGGTCTTGCGACAACAAACCCTGGATTCCACGACAGAATCCTAGGCTCACTATATTCTTTCATGTGCTGGTCACTATATTTAAGACACAGTTTATGACTCCTTTACAATACAAACAGAAATTTCTTATTCATTAATTTTCTAATGATATCCCTATTCAGACATTAGTTATTTTATAACTAAGATAAACACATTGCTTCTCTAACATTTTAACTAAAAGGTGACCAAAATAGAGGAAACTAAGCCTGGACAATGTTAAACTTAGTTTTAAAATGTCATTATTGGTGATTGAATAAAATTTCTGAACCTCAGCCATATGATCCTGGAGTTCTGGTCATCATTTTCCATCACAAACTTGAAAGATGAACAATGTCTACCAGAATAGCTCTAACTGAAGCCCTCTTTTCTGAATTACGAAAGCAGGTACAAATTCTGACTGTACGGAGTTCATGTAGAACTTTAACCTGCATCATGCAATTTTTGGATAGAAAGATCCCTGATTGGCCCAAATTGTCACAGCAGGCCAGCAGTTGTGCTGGCCGTGAACTCAGCTTCCAGACTTCACGCTCCCCATACCCTCCCCATTTCACACTGCCCTCTGATCTACGTTGGCTAAGATAATTCATTTCTCTGTGCATTTCAGGATGTTCCTGCCAGAATGTTTGATCTGTGATATGAATTAAAAATCTCAACAATGAAGATTCTTTTCCAAACCATGTTTAATATTCCATTATATCTTCCAGGATTTAGAGGAAACCAAAGCCAACTTCTAAAATCAAAGAAAAAAATGTTTAACAATGCACATCAATTTCTAGATCTAACTTTTATCTATTATTATTGCTATTATTCTTTAGAGTTTACTTTGTAAGGGAAATGTCTCATGATTTGAATCATCTGCATATAATGTGAATAAGCAATCAAAATAAATATCACATTCCTCCACTGTCATTCTCTCTCTCTCTCTCTCTCTTTCTCTCTCTCTCACACACACACACACACACACACACACACACACACACACACACCTGTTTCCCAGACTGCCTGGAATCTACTGAGGCCTTTGCATGAAACCCTACCAACACTCAGAACCAGACTCCCCAGAGCTCCTCACAGATGCCAGAGCTGATCGAAACGGAAGGAGGCAGAACATCCCTCAGGCCTCCTCTCCTGGCATTCCAGTGTCCTCTGTCCTTCCAGATCTCCCTGCTTCTCAACCTCCCTGCTGTCACAACCTCTTTCCCCAGCTCAACTCCCTGAGAAACCTACCTTTGTTTGATTCCTACTGTAAAACACAATAAAAGTCCAAGAAGGGCTAAGCCATCCTAAAGAGAGGAATGGGCAGAAAAGACACCGGACAGATAATCAGATAAAGATTCTCATACCACCTGGGTTGACACAGTAAATGGAGGGAGCTGGGCTGGGTTGTTTCCAGAAGTGGTGCTAAGCCACACCCTTCGAGGACCAGGAGGGTTGCACTTTAATCAGAAGAAAGAGCCCTCAAGCATCAAAGACTCCATGAGTGATGAAGTCACTTCAGGCGTGGTGGCTGCTGCATTGCAGCAGGTATACCTGGTGGTACCTCCTCCTTCCGTTGCTCCTGAGGCATGGCGGAAGGACATGCAGTGGGGACTCACAAGGGTCAAGCTCCATACTCAGTCATCCTGCTGAGTCTGCAGTCTGCATTTGCCCCAGGTTTGGGGACTTAACCAACAAATTTGTCCTTTGACCAAATGCTTCCTGGGAAAAAAGACACTGACTGTTGGTCAAACCCTTAAGACACAGGTGGCAAACACAAAGCCTATGGGCTGAATTCAGCCCTGCACCTTGTTTCTACCTGGTGGCAGGGCCAAGCTCCTTGCCCCTAGTTAAGAAGTAGTTACATTTATACAGTCCTAAAGTTACATTCAGCCCTTTGAAGGCAACCTGGAGGCTGATGTAACCCCAGGTGAAAATGAAATTGATGCCCCTGCCTTAGGACATAAAATTTTGATGAGCCCCTTCTGGTTTGCTTTGCTTTGTAAAATATGTGGCTCAAATACCGCATGATTGCACTCACATGTGAAATCTAACAAACCAACTAAACGAACAAGCAGACTAGAGACAGACCCATAGATGGAGAGCAGGATGACAGATAAGGAAGGGGAGGTTAGGCGGTGTGGGGATTGAGTAAAAAGGAACAAGGACTCAGGACGTGGACAACAGTGTGGTGATTGTAGGGAGAAGGGAGTATTAGGGGACTAAACAGTAACGGAAAAAACACGATAAAAAATGTTTTCAAGTCACTTTGGAGCAAAAACTGTAGATAATTCCTATTATTAACATTTTTGTAAATCACTCAAAATTATACCTATTTTTTGTAAGAAAAAATATTTTTTCAAAAAAGTAAATACATAAAACATATGGCTCAAGAGTAGTTTTTGAAAAAGATGTGTAGAATTCACCAAGATATTAGACACATTCAGGAGTTCCTTCACGAGAATCATCCATTATTCCCAAAGCATTGGATATCGCCCTGTGCATTAGAGAAAAGAGCAAGCCACCACCAGCCGAATGGCAATGAAAGAACCACAGAAGGTTGTGGAGTGACCACCTGGTGTAGTAGCTGCAAGCACAGACCTCAGGAATCCCACACTAGCCTGTGAGCACCAGTGTGCTAGGGATTTACATCTAGAACAGATCCTGACAGACAGAGGCCCTCAACAAACTTTTGTTAAATGATTGCATAATGCCATGGCTGGATAAATGAGCTGAGAAGAAAGCAGGTAGGTCTGAAACAGGTGAGTCTTGTCGTTCCGTGGTGCTATGAGGAAAATAGGTGTTTTAAGCAACACCAGCTGGGGGTAATCACCATAGGGCAAGAGCATGAGCGAACTGTATTGGTGGTGTTTCCTCCCATGGTGCCAGAGCAGCTGACGCCCCCACAGCTGTGAAGTGCAGAGCAAGTGGATACCATGAGCTGAGGACACGCAGTCCTGGCAAAGGAATGCACGGGACAACTCTCCACTTTTGCCAGAATGTGAGCTTCCATTTAAAGACTCTCCAGGTGCCCCTTTTCCTTGCTCACCTCCCCGTTTACCATCATGTCCTCTGTCCCTATATCAGTCTACCTCTGGTTCTGCGTCCCCGATTCCATTTTGTTTTGTCAGCTGTGCGGTAAGAGCCTGAATTTAAAACTTTACGAAGGTGTTTAGAAAGTAAAAGAGAATTATAATACACCCAGACCTTCATCCACATTGTCATCTTGTAGGATTCTAATACAGGGAGGCTGGCAATTAGGGGTAGAGGAGGAAGGGTTTAAAACCGCATATGACTCCCCATGGTGAGATTTGTAAAATCTGCATTTTTATTGGCTTACAAGTAATTTGAGACAAACGTTACATTAAACAAACTTCTCTTGCACCTGCTTGTGGCATGTGGAAGAGAAGGCACATCCGATGGCTTATGATGGCTGTAAACGTAAGCCAGATCGCCCTGAGGTCCTCAGCCAAACTGCAGAATCCAGTCAGAGTAGCAAAGGAATTCATGCTTATATTCATTTATTCATAAACTTATTTTCTCATAAGCTTATTCACCCACAAACATTAAACACTGATGCTGTATACCAGGAGAAGCATACAAGTGAATAATACACAGTTCTTAAGTTGGTTTACTTTTTCACTTGGAGATTTCAATTCCTATAAAGTGTTCCTCTAGGGATAAGGAATTTATTTCACTTCCTCCAAAAATGTTTATAAAGATTAGTGGAGGGAGGGGTTTACAACAGATGTGAGTTCAAATTCTAGTTCTGCTACATAGATGTATGATAATTGGCAAATTTATTAAACTCTCTAAGCTTCAGTTTATTCCTCTATTAAGTGGGAATGATAATACCTACCTCACAGAATTGTTAGTTTTGCTTGAAGGAAAAACAAGCATTAAGTGCACAGAATAGTACCTGATAAGAATTATATCAAAGTTAGTTTTGTAACACCATGGCTGCAGTTAGAGTGTACTATGAAATAAGTCAGACAGAAAAAGACAAATACTGTATCCTTTCCCTTATACGTGGAACCTAGAAAACAAAACACAAACAGACTCACAGAGAACAAACTGTGTGAGGTGGGAGGTGGGTTTGGGGACTGGGTGGAAAGATAAAGGAATTAAGAAGTACAAGTTGGTAGTTACAATGGAATCATGGAGATGTAAAGTACAGCACAGGAAATATAGTCAATAATATTGTAATAACTATGTATGATCTCAGAGAGGTACCGTACTTACAGGGGAGGGATCACTTCATAAGTTCCACAAATGTCTAACCACTATGTTATACACCTGAACATAACATAATATTGAATAGCAACTGTGATTGAAACTTTTTTAATTTTAAAAAACAAGACTAAGAAATAATAACTAAATCAAAGTTACTTTGTCCATTCTATTATCCAGTGTATTTTTGACCTGAGTATATAGACCTGTAGTACCAGGGTATATTTTGACCGGTTTGTACTGAGGCCAAATCTTGTGCACCTCTGAGCTCCTTCCAATATCTGGGCACCCTTTCGCATACACCACTTTTTGTGAATTTGACCTCAATCTCCCAAACAAGATGGACTCTGATAAGTTGGACTTTGTATACTATAGCTGTTCTTTGCTTTCAACACATGCTAGTATGAAAATTTTCAGTAAGCAAACTGAGACTCTATAAAGTTTTTCACATTATTACTAATAAAAGCTAACACTTACTGAATTGAAGCTAACCAAGTTGCCAGCACTATTCTTAAGTGTTTTACCTGTGTTTACCTCACTTAATTCTTATAAGAGCTCTGTGAGGTAGATGCTGTATTGCACCTATTTTTACAGCTGAGGAAACTGAGTCACAGAGAAATTAAGTGGCTTGTGCAAAGGTTCATTACTAGTAAGGGACGGAGGCAGCCAGGCTCCAGGGGCCACCACCCTAACCCATGCTTTATGCTGCCTCTTGCTAAGGCTCTCCGAGGTAGTGATTATTAGGAGGGATTGGGTTTCAAGTAAAATCATGAGAGATATCGAAGTTTTCAGCCAGTTCACTTGATCACAAAGTACTAGAAATTCATCAAAATTTTACTACATAATTTTCTGTAATACATATACAGATATATTTTCTCCATTACAGATTGCCTCTATTACACATAATACTGAAATGAAAGAGCTAGTTCTTCCATTAAATTTGTGAGTCTGTGTTCTGGGTTTGTCGAACTCCATAAACACACTGCATTTATTCAGTATCTACTGAGCACTTTGCACATGGCCAGCACTGTTGGAATGAAACAAAGACGAGAGAGATGAGCCCTGCCAATGAGGAATTCGTGGTCTAAAAGTAGGGAAAGAGCGCTACGTAAGGAGTTAATTACTATGATTTTGTGAAGAAGTATTGTGGACACACAAGAGTGAAGTAGATAGGCCCCAAGACACTTTTCGTAATAAAAAAGTCCCTTTTAAAGTTCTAGAGGCATCTTTCCTGTAGGTTCTCCTAAGTATACTTCTCACTAATTCCATAACAACTGAGCTGAGCCCTCCTGAGCCCAGCCCTTTCAACTTTCCTCTGCTCACCTGATTTCAAGTAAACCTGGATATTCTGCACTTCTACCTGGTCTCCCTCTCCCACTACCCAACCTCCAACCCCTTCAAAATGTAGATAAAATCAAACTTTTTCTTCCAGAAACAGGGTTTCCACTATGTTATGGATTAATTCGATAAAATCCTGCTAATGGCTAGAAAAAGAACTCCAAGAGATGAACTCAAAGTCTCCTCAAATGCTTGGGTTTATGACTAATGAAATTCACTGAGGTTGGGTTAACAATAGTCAACATTATTCCCAATCTCAGAGGTAGTTTTGTATAAAGGATCGAGAGAAAAAAATACATAAAAGATTTTTTTAGAAGCTGAGTTTTAAGATGGCAAGAAGAAAATGTGGAGGAAAAAAGTTTTTATTTCATATTAAAAGCAGAAAGAAAAATCTTCAACTTTGAAAAACAAAGAAATAATAGCATTACACAAAGCAAACTATTAAAAGATAAGTTTTATAATCTTAGTAACAAAAAGTTTGTAGTACAATTTATAGATTATGGTATTTCTCATAACTCCTAGGGAAAAAATTTCATTGCTTAACTTTTATCTGATTAAATGACTTAAAAAAAAAAAAAAAGCAAAGCTTAGCCCTGGCCTGTGTAACTCAATTTTCTGGAGTGTTGACTTGTAAACCAAAAGATGAGAGGTCCGATTCCCAGTCAGGGCACATACCTAGGTTGCAGGTTCCATCCTGGTCATGGCACATACACAAATCAATGTTTCTCTCTCACATCAATGTTTCTCTTCCTCTCTCTCTGCCTCCCTTCTCCTTTCTCTAAAATATTAAAATTAAATAACATATAGCTATCCTAATAAATAAAATAAAAATAATTCACCTATTTTTTGACAGAAAGGAAATCTAATTTATACTTCTAATCTTCTTGTGCCGCATTGCAACACCTAGCATATTTTCTTGCACACATATTTGCTGATCAACAGCAAAGACATTTTTATTTGAGATGAAAAATAAAAGACATTGGTTTATATATCTTCCACAGAGAGAATCAACTCCTATCAGAAAAAATAAAACATTTGAGTATTGAATATGTCAGTGCTCTTCCAAATGTTCATATTCAATTAAGGAAAAGTTTGATGAGTATGGTCAAATGCCTAATAAAATAATGCAAAGAAAGCAAAGGCCCTGGCTGGTGTAGCTCAGTGGATTGAGTGCGGGCCTGTGAACCTAAGGACCGCGGTTCGATTCCCAGTCAGGGCACATGCCTGGGTTGCAGGCCAGTTCCCAGTAGGGAATGCACAAAAGGCAACCATACATTGATGTTTCTCTCTCTCTCTCCTTCCATTCCCCTCTAAAGGTAAATAAATAGAATCTTTAAAAAAAAAAGAAAGCAAAGAGAGTTCTAGAGAAAACACCATTGAAAGCTAGTGAAAAACTGGGATCCAAATCTTTAAAACCTGTAAATTTAAACTGACAAAGACCTTACAAAAATTTGCTCCCAGGTTAAAAACAATGCTTTGAAAATCAAAAGGGCAATAACTTTGTAAGGAAGAGTTTCTCCAAGTACAATCTGACCCTCCCTCAGGTACAGACCCCAAGGTCCCACCTCTATATTTTTAGGAAATTCACCATTTATTGGTAATATACCCAAAACTAGTACCAGTATTCAAATCTGCAAAGGACAGACAGACCGCACATTCTTTGTGATAAATTTTAGGTTAGTCTGGTAAATGGATGAAGGTGACACAAACACATCAGCCTGCGTGGGACAGTGAAGACTCAAAGTGCTTAAACTGTGCCCCGCCCCTTTCTGAGGAGGAACACAGACTCTGTGCTGCAGTCCCCCACACCAAGTGCTTCTGTCAGAACTAGTTGGCTCTCCTGGCCACAGCTAAGTTATCCAGGGGATGGTCTATGTCTCTATCTGCTAGAGACTCACTGACTAATCAGACTTTCACTCCTTGTGTGGCCAGGAAGTGAAATATTTGGAGAGAAACAGACAAACCCAAATGGCCAAGAGCGGGATGGAGTTCACTCAAGCTTCTACCACTACCACATCTGAAGTTTCCAGAGCTGATACTACACCTGGGGACACCACTGCTCTGTGATGATATCAGCATAGTCATATGATGACAAGAATTCAATAAAATGAAACTTGTTAACTTAGCATATGTTAGAGAATGTCAACAAGAATACATAGTAAAATTCTTTGTTTTCATTTTAATTGACAATTATAATGGATATAAAAGTTGCAGTGCCTTATGTGAGGTAAGGTTTCTGTCAACAGAAGCACAAATCCAATACACTCACAGGAGCACTTTCTGAGGGTTAATCCTGAAAGAATATTAAATATCATGGACCTTTAACATGATTTGAAAAG
>PVKM010026256.1:0-19441 GCA_004027735.1 Carollia perspicillata | reverse complement strand
TGGTGAGAGAGGCCTGGAGCACTGTGGGAGCAGGGCTGCGGCAGGGAGTTCCGTGTGACTGAGAGTGAGTCTGGGGTGCACAGGTGGGCAAGCGGCATTCGTATTTCATTCCCAAGGTAATGAGATAGCATTAAGTAGAGGAAAGGTAACATGGTTCATTTAAAAAATATTCAGATATTCTTCAAACCTATTTTATGTCAAAAAACCCCCAAAACCCAAAACCTCTCACTCCCATTTCACACACACACACACACGAAAGAGAATAACAGTCACCGATGAATATAACAACTACAATATCTACACTGGAGAAGCTATATAGTCCACTTCTATTTTCACTCAACCGCATTCATTCATTTATTCAGTTATCATTCAACAAATCTGAGTCTTGTTTTATTCAAAGCTTTCTCCTACAAGAGCAAAATAATTACAACAGCTACCATTAGTTTTGCACTTCCTTAAGTACCAGACTGCATTCTTCACAGACATTTTTCATCAGCCATTCCAGGAAACATATGCGAAAGAAGTATTATTACCCTCTCTCATGCATGAAGAGGTCTGTTCCCTGTCTCAGTGCATGGGCACCTTCTGCACATCTTCTACACAATGTCTAGACAAATTCCCCGTTTCCTGTAGGGGTAATTGGCCAATCCTACCTCCACAATACCTCTGTCGTCCATATATTCATCTCTGTCCCACGGCCATTGTCTGACTGGCTAGGTCACCGTCATCCCTCCCGATCAGTGATGGACTCCCCCAGCCCACACCCCAGCTTTGAACTCTGCCCCCATCTGATGTGGGCCATCTCTAGGCACTACGTATATTCCCACCACCACTGTCTCCTCACTGTCAGCAGATGACCTTTCCTCTTCTATGGCAGAGGAAATCGCAACCCTCAGATGAGAACTCTGTCACTGAACCTACAAACACGCCAGTCCCCACACCCTTCTTTGCTTCTTCGTGTTATGACAGTGGCTGAGGTGAATCTGGTCCTGTCCAAGGCTAATCTAAGAAGGGACGCACCACATCCTTTCCACCTCCTGAGAGTTTTTTTTCTCCCAGTATTCCCTCCACTGGCTCCTTTTCTCTCTCATTTAAACATTATCACATCTTTGTCAACTTAAAGCTCGACCTCTTGGCCTCTTCAGTGACCAAAACATTTCTTTCTCTCTACATACGGTCTGGCTTTAAGCCCTACCACCCCACTAAGGCCGTTCTGGTCAAAGTCACTAATGACCTTCTCATTGCTAAATTCGAGAGAGATGCTTTTCAGTGCTTGTCTTACCTGACTTATCAATAGACGTGACCCTGTTAGTGTCTGTCTTTGGCTTCCATAGCTCCGTGCCGTATTCTCCCGACCTTCCTCATAGCACTTGGATGCTCCCTCTCGGTCTTATTTTTCTTGGGTCTTCTTCCTCTGCTCATCTCTTAAACGTTAGTGTTCCCCAGGGCTCTCCTTGGCCCTCTTCTCATATCCCTTACACTTTCTCTGGATAATCTCATGTACTCTCTACTTTCAGTTATCACCTTTACACTGTACATCAGAATCACCTGGAAGGCTCGTTAAAACACAGATTGTTGGGATTCACCCCTCCACCGAGAGTATCTAATTCTGTAGGTCTGAACTGGGGCCCAGAATTTACATTTCCAATGTGTTCCCAGGGCCCCAGTGGCTGCTGATCTGGGCATCATAGTGACCACATTGGAACCATGTTATATGTGACTACATTATAACTTGAATGATCTGATGAAGTGACCTCTCCCACCCAGGCCTCAGAAACAATAGCTGCATACTGCTGTTAACTTTAAATAAAAAGGGCTTTCAAAGTGAGAGGCAACAAGCATTTATTTGAGATCAAGAGAATAGCTAGTCAGGAAGCACTGCTTCAGGCAGAAGCCCAAGTAATGTTCCGGTTAGAAGACAAGGGCAAGGGCTGTTTGTGAGAAAGGACAGAACAATGACATCACTAGAAGGAGGCATTCCTGTTGGTGCAGATAACATGACACAGTGATGTTGATTCTAAGCAACGTTCTTAATTTTCAGTCCAGTAGTTATAATAACTGCTTTCCTGTTATCTCTGCAAACCGTTCTTTGGGGCACAACATTGTTTTAGGCCCAGTCCAAAGGTTGTTTTGCCCAGTTTTAACATTCCAAAGGTTTGAGGTGTAAGACCTGCAAGGCAGTTCCTCTGGGGTGGCAGATCTGGCTCCATTTTAAAGCGGCTCTATTGAGGATATTTAGGAGTAGCCTGAGGGGGTCGGGGGTGCTGGGTACGGGGGGGCAAGGGGGAAAAATCAGGACAACTGTACTAGCATAATCAATAAAATATAATTAAAAAAATAAAGTGGCTCTGTTTGGCATATATCATTATTATTTTTGTCCCTGCTTTTAGGATAAGATCTCAACTCCCTGGTGTAGCTTACAAGATCCTTCATAATCAGACTTCTGTTCTTTGTTCCGCCCTCAATTCTCACCAGTCCTCGCCCCTCACCTCCAACCTCAGCTCCCATAAGCTGTGTGCAGCTTGTAGCTTTGTTCCCTTATCTCCATGCCTTGACTCTGGGTTGTTACCTCTGCAGGCAGTCTTCACTTTCTCTTTCCCTAGGGAATTCTTACTTAGTTCTTTGGTTTTCTAAGTCGGTCGTTTCCTCTAGCAAAGTGGTCTCTGACCTGTCTGCTTCGGACTAGGTGCTGCCTCCTCCGTGTGCTTCCACAGCTGCCCTGGGCCTCTGTCCCTGCTCTCATAGCAGGCTAAGTAGGGTGTTCCTATAAAGTCTGTGAAGGGAAGACACAGTTCCCCCGGGACCCATCTTGTTGTTGATGCACAATATAAACTGGGGTAAAGCCCGGTGCTCACAGACATAGTTCAGAGCTGTGGTGTCTGTATACTGCGTTGCTGAGTGTAGTGTCGGGGGAGGAGCTCTGTGGTGCCACTCCTGCTGCTCAGGGCCTGTGCTGTGCTGCCTCTGTGGTGGCCCCTGCAAAACAGTGCCAAATGCTATTTCAGCTTTTTGCCTTTTCTATTGAAAGCAAAGATCCTTTTCAGAGCAGTGAAACAGGTACTAACATAGGTCTTGGGTAAAAGTGGAGTGACATAAAATGAATTTCGAAAAGCAGGGTACATCTGTATTCCTCCTAGCATATTTACTACAGTATTTATCAACTGAACAACAGTTGCATGTTTGCATAATTGTTAGTCTCATTCATAAGTCTGTCTCGTGAAGGCAGGGTCGCTCATGTCTTTGTCATCATTGCGTTGCTCAGAGTAGCACTATATCCTACACATAGTAAGTGCTGAGTAAGTGTTTGTTGAGTGAAGGGATGAAGAAAGTTGGTATTCAACTGTCTTAAAAGAGTAGATTGGATCAACTGCTACTCAGCCCAGGACATAAAAGCCAGGTGATAGTCATTTAAAAGACATTGTCAGTTTTAATAGAAAACAATTTATAGTAAACATAATTTACTCACGTTTACTTATTAGCAAAGTACTTCTAAAGTTTGTAAAGAAGTTCGAGTAAGTTCATAAGAAGTTCTAAATTGCCGACACACTATCATTGAATATTTATTAAAATAGCATATGCAATATTTTAAGTTAGATGATATATCACAGATTTATTAATATTTTGTTCATTCAGAAGAAAATTAGATTACTCATTTATTCACCATGCTAGGACATGGGGATCAAATATGAGCCTCAAAGAGCTCATAGTTTGATGGAGAAGAGTCATGCATTTTCAACCTCTTTCTTAATGTTAACTGGCAAGGCATCAATCTGAAAATAAAGATGTTTATTATGGCTGTTGACACTGTGGTGTGAGGACTCTGCTTTCTCAGTCATGTGAGACCCTAACTGCACCAGGCGTTTGTCCCCTTGTAGCCATGAAGGTTAACCTTAATCCTGGTGAACCCTAGTTCTTGTTAATGTTTATCCTTCGTTCTTGTTGGCTTTGAGGTTGTGTGTAATACATCCTCATGAGAATAGTTAAAAGAACATTATTTGGATATGTTTGAAAGAACTATTCAATATGAACATACCAGGATTACCCTTGGCACAAAGCAAAAACCTTGCATCTGAAAACATATCTGTGTCTGTTTTCTAGGAGAGGGGAAATGTTCATGTCTTCTGTTTATGTCTTTTTGGACTGGGGTGTATTTTGCTTTCTTTTTGTGGAACTGTTGTTCCGGACAGCTGAAAATAGAGAAGAAACATCCCCCACCCCAACACACACACACATATACCTAAGAGCTTCAGGATGGTACTCTGGTACTATCTTATGCTGCACCAATTGTCAGTCCCCTACCCCGCCTGCCCCCACTACGTTGATAAAATTTATCATACATTCTTTGTGTGTAGAGAAAAATGAAATGATATGTTTTCCAGGACTGTATAATCCATCAGTCATGAATTGCAGAAGAAAGGTGTCCGTTTGTTTTCAGTCCCATGAATCATAAAGCAGCCTGGAGCACACAGTGTGGCATTTTAAAGCCGGGCTGAGATGGATTTAAGATGGATTTCCTGGCATGCAATACCTCCTTAATGATCTTGAATAAAATATTAATTAGAGAATGCCGTGGTGATTAATACGAAAATGGTTAAATAATTCTTAGATGACATTTATTGTGTTTGGCAAACACCACATTGCTTTTCTAGAACACTGGTAGGGAGCTCTGATAGGGTGGCTCTCTAGCTAAAAGAAAAAGAAATCCTTACTGGTGGGCTTGCACTGACTGGAGCTGCTCTGGGTAGCCCGGGGATTCTCTTCCGGGATGCTCTGTGAAGAGCTGCATTCGCCTCCGCCATTCCATACTCTTTCAGAGGACCCGTGTGAGGTAGTTAACCTTGAGGGAATTAAGGAATGTGAAGGCTCTCGGAAAGTTCATTTAGTATAGATTGTTTCTTTCAAGCAAAATACACAAATATCTCCGATAAGAATTTTGCCTTTAAAAGTAAGACTTCTTAGACCTCAAGATGAAGGTTAAAGACTGAAGGTTATTTGAATTGTAGTGAAATGAGTTGACTCCCATTTAGATAGCTCTCAATTTTTAGAGTGAGTTTAATATTTATTAAAGAAAACAAGTTTTGAATGTGCCTTTTCAGATACACTTATTTTATGATATAGGCTGCACTCAGCCTATAGAAAGATTCTTTTGTCCAAGAGGTTTGTAACTTATTTGGATTGGAAATCGGAATGCATTTTTCTGTAAGACATTTGAACACGAGGTTGCTCTTCATATCCTCTGTGGTTACCTAGCAAAACGTCTTACAAATAGGTGCCCAATAAGCTCCTAACAGACTCAGTTTCCTCCTAAGTCTGTTTTAGGTAGACTCATTGATTTCTGCACTCTGCATGTATTTATGCCTTTGACAGAGGTAAAATCGAAAGGCTTTAAAGATTTGGATAGATGTTACTGAACTGAATTATAGAAGGCATTTCAGCTGGGCATGTTTGTTGCTGTGGTCTGGTGGCAATGAGCAAACAAGAATGGATGGTCTTGAAGGCGAAGCTGTGGGTGGACTTGTCATCAGATGGGGACGCATGATGAAAGTGTGCCTTAGAGAGATGGGTGTGTTGCCCTTCTCTTGGAAGTCGGGGGAGATTACAGTGGAAAAGGGAGAGGCTGAATGAAGTGACCAGAGGTCGAATTTGAGTTTTGATTGTGCGAATTAAAGGAAGAGATTATGCAAGAGATATGACAAAGGGAAGATGGATTAACTTTGTGCCAGATTTGGATATAGACCAGAGGGTAGAGTGGCCATGATTTAGACTCAGGGTATGGCGACAGGAAGAATGGATGGCACTAATAACAGAAATTGGGATTCAGGACGGTACTCTGGTACTATCTTATGCTGCACCAAGTGTCAATCCCCTACCCCGCCTGCCCCCACTACTTTGATAAAATTTGTCATACATTCTTTGTGTATGGAGAAAAATGACATGATATGTTTTCCAGGATTTTATAATCCATCAGTCATGAATTGCAGAAGAAAGGCATCCATTTGTTTTTAGTCCCATGAATCATAAAGCAGCCTGGAGCACACAGTGTGGCATTTTAAAGCCAGGCACTTGCACCTGGAACTTTTAAATTTTTTTAAAAGGGGCACTTTTAAATTTTTTCTACGGTGATAGTTTAGCTTGGGGTAAGTGACCTTGAGGTTAAAATGGGCTGACTAGAAACAGAAGCCAAGTAGACAGCTGGAGATGTTATTCTAGCGTTCTTATGAGCAATCTGATTAGAGACATAAGTGTGCCATCATTTCTAGATGGGTCTCGAGAGCTGAGCACGTTCAGAGAGAGAAGCAGGGAGGAGCAAGGAAAGAGCTGAGCCAAACACTCATGCTCTGGGCATGGGTAGTCTTTTCTTTAAACTTCATTTTCAGATTAGAGTTAACATTTTTGTATTATGTTCTATTAGTTTCAGGTGTACGTATAGTGGTTAGTTATACAATTCATGAAGTTATCCTCCTGATAATTCAAGTACTCGTCTGGCGCCACCCATAGTTATTACAATATTATTGACTGTATTCTTTGTGCTGTGCTTCCCATGCCCCATGCTTATTTTGTGACGACCAGTTTGTACTTCCTAATCCCTTCACCGTTTTCTACCTACCCCCGCCAGGCCCCACCTTTTGGCAAGCACCTGTATGTTCCCTCCACCTGTGAGTCTCTTTTGTATTGTTTGTTGATTTATTGATGATAGCCATTCTGGCAGGTGTGACATATCTCTTTGTGGTTTTAATTTGCATTTCTCTGACGATTAGTGACATTGAGCATCTTTTCATATGTCTATCGGCCATCTGTATGTGCTCTTTGGAGAAGAGCCTGTTCAGGTCCTCTGCTGGACATGAGCAGTTTTTATATGTACTGCTTAGCAAAAATGGTTACTGAGTCGTTTAAGCAAATTGCTGTTTTGTATATTTCCAAAAAAAATTTAATCCACAGAACTGCCATTTTTATACCATATTCCTTCCTGTCTTGCTTGAATTCTTATTCCTTTTTTACCCATTTACTTTGACTCTGTTTAATGAAGAAAGTTTGTTTTTAGTCCATATCTATTTCTTGTTGGGATTTTTATCTTTTAGTGCTGGTGATGAATAACATAGCTCAATAAATGAGAGGTTATTTTGCTTTAATTGATTTCAGATCCCCTTGCACTAATGAAATTATCTTGCAGGATACTGGGAGAACTTGTAAATAAGATTCTTGGAGAATTATAAAAATGACCTTTAGAAATCATGAAAATGAGCAAAAAATCTGATTTCTTTTCTCAAATGGGAAGAGGATAGATTCTATATACTACCTTAGACTGGTGAATTTAATGTCCACCTTAGACAAGTTTTGAGAATATTTTAAGAACTAAGACAGTTTTAAGAATTAAGCAGATCCTCTGTGAGCCCAGAGAGGGCCAGCATCTCTTGTAGGTTTGCTGTGAACAAGCAATGTCAGACCTCAGTTCCTTCTTTGGCAGGACTGGCAGACTGCAGGTGGAGTTTGCATTGGTTTATCCTGACAGTCATGTGGGGAAAAACAAGCAAGGTGCAAGTCCCTAGCTGAAGTGTTACAGAACAGTCACACACACACACACACACACACACACACACACACACACACACACACACACAGGGGCCCGGACTCCAGAGGATGGTATACTAATACCATCCGGACCACCTACTGGGCTTGTCTGTCCGCCACCAGAGGAAAGATATCTCTCAATGGCAGAGATTTGTGAAAAGGAAAGGAAACATTTATTTAAGGCTATACCGACTTAAAGTAGTGACCCAAAGTCCCCATTAAACTATCAAAGTCCTTTAGGCCAACTACTGATGCCCACAGGGCTTCCTTCTCCCCCTGCCCTTATCTGAGCTACCTTAAGTCAGGAAAAGCAGCACACATCTGTGTTTCCAGGCCGCTGGCACCATCAGTTGTGTCGCCGTCCAGGCAAAGCCTCTTCTTTCCTCCACCAGAGCTGCGGGGTCTGCAGTCTCGCCAAGCCTCCTGGTTCCCCTCCTTGTAAAGCTGTGAGGGGATCTGCACTCCAGCTCGGAGATGTGGCTCTTCCCCACTGCCACCACTGCATGGTTCTCTTCTACTTCACCAGTGCTGCAAAGGGGATCTGTACTCTTCCAAGTCTGTGTGGTTCTTCCCCCAATGGCCACCAAATCCCCCCTTTTATACTCCTGCTGTCTTCCTCTTCAGCTCCATTTCCAGCTCCTCCCACAGTCGGCCACACCCCCCAGGACTCCCATACTCGGTTGCCACGGTGAGTCTGGGAAAGCATGGCCCCATGGTGTGGAGCCAATCATCTCCCAGCTCTCACACAGGTGCTATAACCAGGGGGAGTTGCCTCCCAGTTACGCTCTGCCAGGGGGAGGGATGTGCAGCATGGAGGGTGTCCTTGATCCCTCTTTGGGGCCCCCCTCTTGGCTGCACCCTGTTACAAATGGGCCATGCCCATCATCAGCTTAGAGGGAATGTCCAGATGGGATTGAATTTGGAGGGAATGTCCAGTTTGGAGGGAATGTCCAGATCTACATTCTTATTCAAATTTTTAATCAATATTTTAGATGGAAAATGCTGTTTAAGTGGCACAGATTGGGACTGAGAGCTGAATGGTGATTACTAGGGTCAAGATCCAATATCTCAAGAGTCTGGTTCAAAAACCCAAGTCTGACATGATGAAATTTAACAGGAATTTTAAAAATTCACATATGGATCCTAAACGATATTTCATAATTCTCTTCTTTCCTTCTCTGTCCTCTTTTCACAACTTTTGGAGAGTTCATTATCCTGTTCTCTGCCCCAGACCACTTGTTAAAATGCACTGCTCTTGTTAGCCGGCCACTTTGTCCCTCTGCACTGTGAGGTCAACACAGCACGTGGTGCTGGAGTAGACGCTGGGACACCTCACTTTTAATTTTGCCCCCAATATGAATATTTTCAAAGTTTATGTTTGTACAAAATATTTTGCTAAGAATTTTAGATATATTTTGAAGTATCAAGTAGCAATTTTTCATCATTATAATTCACAATACATGGTCTGTACAAGTTGACAAAGTTTCACTTTCTTTTAATTATAAGTAATGTACTGGCTTACCTCTGTTTGTTCCATTTATAAAAGTTTTAAGGGAGAAGTATTGATTTTAGTTAACTTCTCTTAAGTCTGTAACACAGTAAGTGTGTTTCTGTACTATCTTAATGTTACAGAATCTTTTACTGGAAATAGTTTTGTTATGAAATCCTCTCGGGAGGGGTAGAATGGAAGCCATGGAGAAATGGGAGAAGGGATCATAGGAGATGACACATTATTTGTATTCTTATGTGATGACCTCTTCCTCCTAGAAGCATCTTTTCTTAAGCCTTTTTCTCCATGAGAAGTTTTGTTTGTTCTTATGCAGTTCATTTTTTAATAAAAGCTGACACACATACACAGTTTAAAGTATCGTATGGGTGGATGTGTGATGGAAAGCACTGGTTTCCAGATAACTAACCCCCATCTGTAGGAGGAACTGCTGTTATATCTTTTCATTTTTTGTGTGCTTGTTTTCCTGAAAGACCGGAGGGAAAGATGTGAGAGGCGGTTCTCTCTCTCTTTTTTTAATTGTTTAAGTACAGTTGTCTCCACTTCCCCGCCACCACTTCCCCCCCCACCCCCACCTCCCACCCTCAATCCTGCCCCCCTTTGGCTTTGTCCATGGGTCCTTTACACATGTTCCTTGATGACCCTTCTCCTTCCTTCCCCAATTACCCCCCCTCCCCTATGGTCACTGTTGATTTGTTCTTTATTTCAATATCTCTGGTTATAGTTTGCTTACTGGTTTGTATTGTTGATTAGGTTCCAGTTATAGGTGAGATCATATGGTATTGTCTTTCACCACCACATCTTTTAACTCTTTCTTTGATGTGCTTGCCTCTATATGACTAAATAACATATTTTTATGTTTTAAATGTTAACATATTTAATTGTTCGAAAAGGTAATTCATTTGGCATGGTTTAGAAATGAAAAGTATAAAAATATATATAGTAATAAACCTTCTCACTTTTGGTCCAAAACCTTGGAACAGTGATTTTCAATGGTGTGATGCAAGAATTTTTAAAAGTGCAATGCAGTGACCTCTTCTCCCTTAGTTTGTCAGATAAAAAATGACAACAAAACTTCCGGCCAAGATGAAGGTATAGATAGATACACTGTGCCCCCTCACACAACCAAAAGAAGGACAACAACCAATTTAAAAATAAAGAGCAACCAGAACGGAAAGAGAATTGAACTGTATGGAAGTCTGACAACCAAGGAGTTAAAGAAACATTCATCCAGACCAGTAGGAGGGGCGGAGATGGGCAGCCAGGGCAGAGAGGACACTCAGCAAGGCAGCAAGTAAGACCGAGTGGTCCCACATTAGTGTACGGATAAAACGGGAGGAACCACTGAGGAGTGAGACCGATTGCACAACCCAGGGCTCCAGTGCCAGGAAATAAAGCCTCAATATCTCTGACTGAAAAAAACCTGTGGGGGTTGAGGTGGCAGGAGAAACTTCCAGCCTCAAAGGAGAGTTTGTTGGAGAGACCCACAGCATCCTAGAAAATATACAAACCCTTCTACCTGGGAATCAGCACCAGAAGGGCACAATTTGCTTGTTTGTAGCAGCGGGAGTGACTGAAAGGTGGCAGAGAGCTGAGCAAACATCACTGTGCCCTCTCTGACCCCTCCCCCACATACAGTGCCACAGCGCAGTGATGTGGGTTGCCTGGCCCTTACTAATACCTAAGGCTCTGTTCCTTACTACTTAACAGGTGCACCTAGACAAAAAAAAAAAAAGTCGCCCAAATGAAAGAACAGGTCAAACCTCCAGGGAAAATACAACTAAGCAATGAAGAGATAGCCAACCTATCAGATGATAGGTTGACAGAACTCTGTCATCTGATAGGTATCAGATGACAGAGTTCAAAACACTGGCAATCAGGTTGCTTATAGAACTGGTTGAGTATGGTCGCAAAATAGAGGGAGAAGAGAAGGCTATGAAAAGTGAAATAAAGGAAAATGTACAGGGAACGAACAGTGATAGGAAGGAAACTGGGACTCAAATCAGTGGTTTGGGCCAGAAGGACGAAATAAACATTTAACCAGAACAGAATGAAGAAATAAGAATTCAAAAAAATGAGGAGAAGCTTAGGAACCTCCAGGACAACCTTAAATGTTCCAGCATCTAAATCATAAGGGTGCCAGAAGGAGAACAAGAGCAAGAAATTAAAAACTTATTTGAAAAAATAATGGATAACTTCCCCAATTTGGTAAAGGAAATAGACTTCCAGAAAGTCCAAGGAGCTCAGAGAGTCCCAAAGAAGTTGGACTCAAGGAGGAACACACCAAGGCACATCATAATTACATTACCCAAGATTAAAAATGAGAGAATCCTGAAAGCAGCAAGAGAAAAGGAGACAGTTACCTAAAAAAGAGTGCCTGTAAGACTATCAGGTGATTTCTCAAAAGAAACCTTTCAGGCAAGAAGGGGTTGGAAGGAAGTATTCCAAGTCATGAAAGGCAAGGACCTACATCCACAATTGCTCTATCCAGCAAAGTTTTCATTTAGAATGGGAGAGCAGATAAAGTGCTTCCTAGAGAAGGTCAAGTTAAAGGAGATCATCATCACCAAGCCCTTATTATATGAAATGTTAAAGGGACTTATCTAAGAAAAAGAAGAGCAAAACTATGAACGGTAAAGTGACAACAAACTCAAAACTATCAATAACTGAACCTAAAACCAAAACAAAACAAAAATGACTAAGCAAACAACTAGAATAGGAACAGAATCACAGAAATGGAGATCACATGGAGGGTTATCAGTGGGGAGGGGAGAGAATGGGGGGAAAGGTACAGGGAATAAGTAGCATAAATGGTAGGTACAAAATAGACAGGGGGAGGGCAAGAACAGTATAGGAAATGGAGAAGCCAAAGAACTTGTATGTAGGACCTGTGGACATGATCTAAGGTGAGGGGGAATGGGGGTGGGAGGCAGTGTACAGGGTGGAGGGGAGTGAAGGGGGTAAAATGGGACAACTATAATAGCATAATCAATAAAATATATTATAAAAAATGACAACAGCCAACACAACAGTAGCCACTTGGTGTTAATGAATCAAAATTATATCTATTTTTGTCAGATCATCAAAAATGTATTTTTTCATTATGCTGAATAATTTTGGTAATAGTTTGTGTGTTAAAATGAAAGAAGTTGAAAATCATTGTCTTAGAATCTCCACAGTGAGAAAAATTAGTTAACTCTTGTCTCTTCTAGAAAATTTTTCATATTGATATATTAGAAAATACAAAATTATACCTCTCCTTTTTATATCAGTTTATACTGTCATTACTTGATTAATCAACTTGAGTCATTTATTGACTTCCTGCTGTGGTAAAAGAAGTGATGTGCCTATCATAACCCCACCTCACCTGACTGTCGTGAAGTGGGTCCATCACTATTTTTAAATCCTGATCAGTTAAGTTCTTAACTTTAAGCTGTCAGCTGCCTTTGCTTTTTGTGCTGTCAGCTCGAGATGGGGCTTAGTAGTAACACCTCTACACTTTCTTCAGCTCTTCCCTTCTACTTTCTTCTCCTAGCCTTTAACATATGCGTTTTTCCACATGTATTATCAGTGTGGATAACATTTACCTTTTTTCCTTAGTCATAATTGAGACTTCAATGATTTCTTTATAGCGTACATTTTAAAAGTTGAAAATCAATAAAAAGTTTTTACATTACGATGACAAAGTAAATCTTGTTCACTGAGGAGCTAAGTGGAATATTATGATTACATTTCTTTTCCTATAATGATGTCTTGAAGTTTCTACTCTTTTTGGTCTACTTTTGCTCTTACTGCTTTGTTACATTTACCTGGTGTCTCCAGGTCCCAAGGCGGGTCTCATGGTGTGGAATCTGTGGTGACCAGGAGTCCCTGATTCCTCCGTCTGCCTGCTGCTGCCCTCTGGGTTGATTGGCCCTGGATTGGCTCCACAGCTGTCGTCCCAGGGTGACCCCTTCATTGCTCTTTTTGGCTGAATCCAGTTGTTGGAATTTAATGACTTTTTTCTTTTTTGTTTACCATCTAGTTTTGAGCAAATTTTCAAATAATTTCCTAAGAAAGGGTGAATGAAAGGTAAATGTTTTGCATGATTAGTTCATGCATGCATTTCTAATGTCTTTACTCTGCCCACACATCTGAGGATGTCTTTATCACTGTCCTGTTGATTACAAGGTTGACTGCACATGACTTGTGGCTGGAAATGACTTCCCCATTGGAACCAGAGGCATTTCTCGTTGCCTCTTAGCCATTGTGATTCTAATGAGAAGCCTGATACCAATCTGACTTTTCATTTTCTGTAGGTGCTTTCATTTTTCTCTCTGGAAGCTATCAGAATCTCCTCTTTCTCCTTGGTATTCTGAACATTATAACACAAATATATTTAAGCATAGGCCTTCAAATTTTATTTTTCTTGTGACTTGGTGAGTCATTGAAATGAAAAACTTGTATCTTCCATTTTAGGGAAATTCTCTTCTATTCCCTGGAGAGGAGAAGGCAGTCCGTCTCTAACTCTTAATTAGTCCCCATGGTGGTCAGCCTTGCATCTCATTGCCTTTCTCCGGAGTGCCTGCTGTTCTGCCTGTACTCTGTCTGGGTGTCTGCAGGGCAGGGCAGCTCCTTCCTGGGCTGCAGGCTTATCCTGGACTACTTCTGTTCTGCTTCTTTGGGCACCTGCTTTGGTAGGGATCTATTTTAATGCTTGTTTGTTGAGGTTCCCCTTCCTGTGCTCTGATCTTAAGCTTTCATGTGCCTTTATCCTTTTACTATGAGGAATATTTAATTCTATTTTTTAAATATTTTATTTATTTATTTTTAGAGAAAGGGGGAGGGAAGGAGAAAGAGTGGGAGAGAAACATCAATGTGTGGTTGCCTCTCACATGCCCCCACTGGGGACCTGGCCTGCAACCCAGGCCTGTGCCCTGACTGGGAATAAAACCTCGACCCTTTAGTTCACAGCCTGCACTCAATCCACTGAGCTACACCAGCCAGGGCTATGATGAATATTTTAATATTCCTTTATTATAGTGGAAACTTGAGTGGGATGAGAAATGAACTTGTGTGTTCTGTTATCCCAAGGTAGATCTCAAGTTTGGTAGGGCTGTCCTATAGCCCAGCCACAGTCCCTGAAGTTATGGACCTTGTCTTATTTGTCTTTTTCTATATCCTAGAGCTGGACACATGGTAAACACAGAATAAAGGTCTGTTGAATTATAACAGGTGTGAAAATTGAACTGTCATATTTAGGAATGATAAAGTAACCTCTTTATGGTCAACGTTGGTCATACCTTTAATAGAATAAATACTAATGTGTGCCCCTCACCCACCACCATAGCATTAAACAGATGTGTGAAGAATGAGGTTTTACAGCAAACCAGATACCCACCACCTAACTTTGGATTGTTGGCTTTTGATTTTATTTTCCATATCATAGCTGCCTGAGAAGTATCTCCTCTAAGTGTGCGTACTGATTTTAATTACCTACTTTTTCTTTGCAATTAGAAAGCTGTTAGAACCTGACACTCCATTTTAATGTAAGCTAAGCTGAATTTTAACTAATGTAAGGATCCTGTGGTGGCACAAACTAATGTTAACAACAGCAGTTTATATCCTGTAAAGGGCTATACACATTTGAGTTTTTGTTGGTGTTATAATGTGCAAACTGCCAGAATTGTTTTTTAAACTGTGCTCTTTTGAGCAGGGATTAAGGCACTAATTAGCATGCTACTGTCATCTAATTTTGTACTTTAAATGGATAAGGAATGATTTTGTAACATGTAATTGTGAACCTTAAGTGGCAGTAGTAGAGATGGAGCAAGTCTGCAAAGTGTATGATTATTTTCAGATTTATTTGACTAGTGTAGACATAGCTTCGGGGAAATACTGAAGTGTAGAAGACTGAAGCCTGCTGTGAAGATCTTTGGGTGTATCTCAAACATAAATGTAATATGGCCACAGTGGTGAAAATCCACGGACCCCTGTCTGGTTCTGTTTGGCTAGTTCTGTTGAAGTTATCAGTCAGCTCTGCCTGCCTGGGTGAGGACGTGGCGGAGCCCGACCACCAGGAGGGCCCAGACACTGAGTTATCATTGAACTCCAGAACCAGGCTTCCTTTGTGCAAGTCCAGGCTTCTGGTGCCGTTTGTCCTTGAGAAACCATCTTCTTCTTTCTAGTCCATATTTTGGCTTTGAAAAAAAGCCATTATTCACAATCAATTTGGTGGAAGAAAGGGAATGTAATTAATTGAAATCTCTGTTTATAATTTTAAATCTACTTCCAATTTTTGTCTGTGTACCTTTGTACACTTTCATAGTTGTAAGCAGTGTGCACATGATGCTCTACTTTTCCAAGTGAACGTTACTTTATATATACTTCACATAACTGTGTGCTCACCCATGTGCTAGTCTTTTAATGTTGTAACAACGTTTAACACGAGAGCTGCAGGTTTATACAATGTTGCATTACTGACAACAGATGCATGGCTGTAGGGCAGGTCTCTAGGGTTTATTCATCTCACATAACTGAGACTTCATACATACTGTGTTTAACAGAGGTGCAACCATAACACTGATGTGCTGTAAGATACTTAATCTTCCATTGTTATGAACTGGTTTGTTTCTAATCGTTCATTATAAACAGTATTGATATAGGCATCTTCATAAAGAAGAGTCTTGCTTTCAGATTATTTTCTTAGACTATTATGCTAAGTGAAATAAACCAGTCAGTGAAAGACAAATACTACATGATCTCACTTATAAGTGAAATGCAATGTACAGAATAAACTATGGGCAAAATAGAATCGGAGGCACAGAACCATGGAGCAGACCGACAGTTGTAAGAGGTGAGGCGGGGTCTGGATGAGAGGAGGTAAAGGGACTGGTCAAAGAACATGTCTGCATGACCATGGACATGAACAACTGTGTGGGGATTGACTAGGAGAGTGGGGGGCAGTCTGGGTGGCAGGGGCAAAGAGGGAAAATTAGGACAACTGTAATAGGATAAAAATAAAATATTAAAAAATGTAGACCTTCAAAGTGGAATTATCAAGTTTAATGTTGTATACCTCTTCTTTATGCAGACATTTCGGTCTCCAGAAAGACAGGACTGTGCGGGCGTGTTATTGCACACTTCTTTGTTGGGGAGGCTGGCCATTTTCTGCTCTCACGACTTACTATTTGTTTTTACATATGGAATGGAGAACCCATAATTCTCTACCTTTCACTGAATCTGTTCATTGTATGGCAAAAGTTTGAATGTGGGGGATTAGTCTCTTTATCTTATAAAAATTTGCTTATATTTATATATTTACACCTTGATTATTTGATATGAGTACATTGTGAAATAATTACCACAATCAAGCTAATTAATGTATCTGTCACCTCAATCAGGTTAACCTTTTAAAGCCTTTTTGGTGGTGAAAACACTTAGGGGTCTACCTTCTTAGCGACTTTTAATTGTACAACCGCCTTTTAAGCCCTGCTCCTCACACACTGCTTTCTCAGAGAGTAGATTCCTGCAACTAAAATCGCAGACCCTGCTGACCAGAGTAACGGAAGTCCAAGTTTTTAACCACTAATCCTATTGTAAGGTATTTTATCACCGTGATTCCCGATCACAGCAGCCTGCTGAGAGCCGGAGCTCTCCAAAACAAGACACAGGACAGGTTCCTGCAGGGAAGGGGGCCCAGGAGGCTTGGGTCTGGTGTCAGAGAGGCGTCCTCAGCGAGGATGAACTAGGCACTTCCCATGCTGTTTCCTGAGCCGCCTCCTGTTTTTGCAAAAGTTAATCAGAACAAAAGGGAAATTACCATACTGGGCTATGGTTGTGAACCTGGACTGGGCCATGGAAACTATTATTTTGAGGAAATAACTATTCATAATTAAAAGCTACTTTATTTCCACCAAAGTCAAATATAAATAGTAATCATTAAAATGAAGTTATCCTAATTAATTGCATAGTGTATTAATTCATCATAAAAATAGATTTATGGATATTGCCACGTCTTAGTTTTTAAGGGGTAGATTTTCAAAAGAGAGGTTAATGAGGCCATGTACAAGTGTCAGATGAAGAAATGTTTTTGCATTCTTTGATAAAACTACTGTTGGAACATTGTCCATTATTTTCAATTTACTCCTATAAAGATCCAGCTGATATAGTCATCAGTATTCAGGGCTAGGAAAGTGTTATTTTTTCCTGAAAATATGATTTATTTATGGGATACTAAGATATATAAATATATATACGTTCCTTTATCTATATCCCCTCCTCTCCTCACACTCTTCCTTTCTTTGTGGCTGGAAGATAAATGGCAAATAAATGAGTTAGTCAAAAAGTAGTTGAAACATAAAAGAATTATTTAAGGCTGCTCATTCTCAAAATATCTCTCAAAAGAATTATTATTAAATTAAGTAATAAAGAAGGTATTCCATCGAAGATTATTTTCAAGTCTAAAGCAGTATATTTTGGTTATAGCTAATTGGTGTTTCAATTTTAAATATTGTAACTGTGGATATTTGGTTTTGTTCTTATGAAGACTTAAAAATGGTTGTTTTCCTGGGAAAACTTTTTGCTTTTTCTGGATCCTTTCCAGTGTTTAATGAAGAGGTGTTTGGCCTGCCCTAACCTTAGCCTGCGTGTCACAGAGAAGAAAGTGGAAGTTTGGGTGCTCAGTAGCGAGCAGAGCTGGGGTTAGATTTCATCAAGTCTTGGAGTCATTAAATGTTAGGGTTGGAAGGGCTCTATGAGGAGCCTGAGGCTTAGAGAGAAGTGTTTATATCAATGTACACAGCTTATTAGTGGCACATCTAGAACTTGTTCCATCTGATGCAACATTTAGGCTCTTTTCATGGTGCTGTGTGATGCTTTCATCATAAAAGAGGTTGAAATTGCAGGGTAAGTTCTACTGAATAGCCTTGGCTATTTGGCCCATGCCTGTGGGACATGAGGTGGTGTCTGACTAAGGGCTCTGTAGGCATTTAGACTTCTTTGAGGATGGATAGGAGAGAAATGGGATTTCTCCTCAGTTCATCTGATTTTTCTATTCTTTAATTATTGACCCTTTGGTTCCCGGGCCAGCGCTCAATCCACTGAACCACTTTTTTGTTATTGATTTAATAACATAAGTATTTAACCTTTATATATACTCATAAGTTGTGGTGAGTCCTACTTAGTAGAAAAGCCAACCCAGATACAATTGTAGTACTGTACTTGATCTCTAATTCTCTAAACATTTGCTTTACCTCCCTCCCGCCCCCTGGACACACCTGGCCCACTCGTCCTCACCGCTCTATGGAATACAGGTGTTTACCACTTCCCAACACCTGTCTACACTTTTATTTCCTCCCAGCCTAAGTTGCTACGTTTTAGCCAAAAGCTCAAAATGAGCACCTGTTCTCTCAGCCAATTCTGAATGCCTTTTGTGCACATACAACATGTGCCTAGGTCTCTACTTTCTCATCTAAGACTTCACTTTTTGAGGAGTGATCCCACATGAGTTAAAAGGTCTTTGAATTTTTGGAGTCTGCCAAGGAAAGTAACACATTTGAAAAACTAAGCTAAACAGGTTTATCCACTTAAACAACATATAACATCATTATTTCATTCCTGATGGACAGAATCAGAAATAAAAACAAAAATAAACTTCCCCCATTTCAGTTCCAGTTGAGTTACAGAGTAGATCCTATACCCTCCAGTATGTCCTTCAAAGGGTATATTTGGTGTAAACCAAATATAGGTTGGTATGAAGTAGTTACTCAAAATTGGGGCAGGGATTAAACTATATATAGTGTGATTAATTGGTCTCTTCATGATATTTTATGGAATATGTACTAATTATGTTATCATTGTATCAAGAAGGCCTATTAAAAGGCCTTAAATCCTCTAACTGAAAAATGTACTGCTGCAATGAAAACTTAGGGTTTCCTTAAGAGCCCTGAAGCACCAATCCAAAATAACCTGTGCACCCCAATATTCATATCAGCACAATTGACAATAGCCAAGTGTTGGAAGCAACCTAGGTGCCCATCAGTAAATGAATGGGTCGAAAAATGATGGTACATACACACAATGAAATTCTATGCAGCAGAGAGAAAGAAGGAACTCCTACCCTTTGAGACAGCATGGATGGAACCGGAGAGCATTATGCTAAGTGAAATAAGCCAGGCAGTGAGGGACAAATGCCATATGATCTCACCTTTAACAGGAACATAATCAACAAAAGAAAAAAGCAAACAAAATATAACCAGAGTCATTGAAATTAAGAGCAGTCTAACAATAGCTAGAGGTGAGGTGGGAGGGGACAGTGGGGAGGAGGGTTTTTAGGAACTGCTATAAAGGACACATGGACAAAACCAAGGGGCAGGGTGGAAGCAA
>PVKM010026255.1:0-19449 GCA_004027735.1 Carollia perspicillata | reverse complement strand
TTTATTATTGGAAGTTGAATTCCACATAATCCCATGAAAGAACACTAACATAAAAACTTCGATTTCTCATGGTGGGAAATAAAAAGCAAAGCAATTTCAGTATTAAAAAGGTTCACATACGGATACCAACAACCTTAAATAGTAAACTGGCATTTGCTTCATGAAACATAACACTAATCTGATAAATCACAGAGCATCTATCGGTCAGAATTTTATCTTAAAAATATTTTCAAAGAACAAAACAGTTCTCTGGCACAGACAACCAAGCAAAAGGCCAAGCAAATTGACTAGTTTTCTCTCCAGGAGACTTTGGCCTTGCTCCACACCCTGGTACTTAACCCGGCACAGAGTTTCCAGGAGGGATTGGAGGAATGGGGTAATGCCTACATCCTCAAGAATCTCCCGCCGCTGGGATTTACCCTGTGTGAACTTCGCAGTCTCCCACGAAAAACTGTCCTAGGAAATCATTCACGTCTAAAAGGCCACCTTCTGAGGATTTCTGGAGCCCTGCACAGGCAGAATAGAGTCTCCACCACCTGGCAGGGGCCCCACTGAGGGTTTCGGTAGCTGTCTCTAACCCCACTCCTGGCTCTTGCCACTGCAACGCCCGGACCCTGCACTCACCGAATGATCACGAACATGACCAGGGAGTTTCCCACCAAGCCCACGACGAACACCAATGAGTAGACTGCCGTGATGATGACTGGGATGGCTGGGGAGATGTGCGCGGTTTCTAGTGGCGCGTCCTCGGAGCCCGCGCTACTGTTGCTGGCCGGCTCTGCCCAGCCTGGGTCCCAGCTGCTGGCGTTGGGAAGCAGGCAGGTGCTCGGGGCGCAGGTGGGGCCCAGATTCCCTCGGAAGATCTGAACCGGGGTGTCCATGGTTGGGCGACAGCCGGTGGAGCGTGAGGAAAGGCTGCACCTGCGGGGCTGCGGAAGAGAGAAAGGGCTGGACATAGAGAGGTAAACTTTGCCCGCGCTCAGGTTAGCGCGCGGAGGTCAGCGGTGCTGGGGACCCACGGCCCACTGATGCCCACCCTGTCTACACGACCCCGGGGCGGGACAAGCAGAAGGATGTTCAGCTGCCATCCTAGGTAATACTCGCGCGGCTGGGTGCCGGGAGGGGCGGAGAGCTCTTGATCCTTTTCTCTGGCTCCTGAGATGCACCCTCCCTTTCTAGGCGTAGTCTCCTAGTGGAAAGGTCCTCAGAATGCTGCTGGGAGACCCTAGGGACGAGACCTCAAACACCGTGTCCTCGCTCCCAAGGACTGCCTGAGCCTCCAAAGCCCAAAGCTCACCTCTGGCTCTCAGACACGCGCGGCGTGGTCCAGAGGACGCCTTGGCCGGAGCTGAAGCGGCGTTCCTCCGTCCTGCTCAGCTCTCTGCGTCGCTGCGCACCCACAGCCCGGCGCGGGTTCTCAGACCACCGCTCAGCGGTCTGCCCCACGGCGCCTCTTCAGCCCAGCGCAGTTCCCGCGGCTAAGCGCGCGGCTCCCACTGGCAGCGTTCAGCCAGGCGGGACGAGGCGAGGACGTGTCGAGCTCTCCTTGCGCGGGCTGGGAGCACGGGTGGCGCGCTCGCCCCGCCCGGGGCCTTGCCCCGCCCTGCCTGCTCACAACCTGTGAGGGGCTTGAAGGTTCTGCCACATGCCCCAAACTCGCCTCTCGGGCTCCCCCTTAGTGGGAAGTTCTCAGACCCTCACAACAGCCTCTTCTGGATGATTTGACAGTCTTTCCACCGTTCTAATATAGAGAGCCGCTAAGTGGTTTAGATTTAGTAGTAAGGAAGCGTGTGCCTGTTTAGTGCAAGTATGGATCTAAATTATTCTTAATATGCCTAGAATTTATTGTAGGCATAATTCTCAGCACACATCTTTTTTCAGATGAGCAGAAAAATCGTAGTCTTGTGTATTTGAATGACCCATCCGAACACAGTAGCAAAATGATCTGATTAGAATAAGATAGGCCATAAAATATTAGTGATTTAGTATGCATAAATAGAATATTTCCATCCCCTTCAGTATCCTCTAACTCACATACAGACTGAATGAACGAACCTTGCAGTTGTTGCCTGTACTGCCTGCAGAAGAACAAAACACTCTCCTTATTCAGGCCTCAGTGCTGACCCATGTAGGTGAGAATGTCTCTATTACAGCAAACCCTGCACCCATCACTCACTCTTGACTATAGGCCTTCTGTATGATACCTCTGAGAAACTGAACCCCCGTAGAGAAATTCAGATATCATCATTGCTTTGCATAATTCAGCCAGTCCAGAGATCGCTGTCAGATTCTGCTAGATGAAAAAACCCTCAAGCAAAGGAACCCATGGGACAATGGTGAAGGTAGAATAGCAAGGGTAGTTTGGAGGAGGGAAGCCAGGACTCAGGAGGGGATCCTGAAGGAGAGTGGGGAGGGTCCCCTTTCCTAATTAGGTTTTGCAGTCAGGATTCCAGAAGACCAAGGCACCCTATTTTCCCGAGTGAATTCCTGTCTAGGACCAACTTCTTGAGACCAATACATTCCCCACTGCTTCCCACAGCTTATATCCATGTCCACAATGGGACACCATTATGATGGATACAGTTATTCCATCCATCAGCTGACAGCAGAAGAGGACTCCTATCTCTTCCAATACACTGTTGCTCCCAAAGACGAATTTTAACCACCAGTTATATCCAGCTTGGAAATGCTCAGCTCTCTTGAGCAGTGTGATATGAAGAACAGAAAATCTCCCCTTTGCCCAGCAATCTCCCCTCAACTTTGGACACCTTCAAAGTTTTGAAAATAAGTATTATCAAATCTTATATTTCTCTTAACACTGATTGCAAATCTCATTAGAAGATAACATCTGCTTTCCCAAGACGTTGGGCCAGCTGGTATCTCCGTGTGTCTTGGAGCACTCTCTCTCTCTCTCTGTTAGGAAGATGGCAGAAGACTTTCAGATGTTTGGGAGTTCACTTTCTGCTAGTGGGAAGTTTGAAGTTCACAAAAATTGAGAGGTATCCAAGTCAGTAAAAATAATATGTTAAGGACAATAGCTGGGAAGGACAAAACTATCCATTTATCTTTCTATATATTTGTGATGTATTTAGCTATTTATTTATGATTTCATGCATCAAAGATACAATTGTTCTACACATTTTTGAAAGAGTGTTTGCAATATCTATCATTCCTTTGCACTCATTTACCACATTGGTTAGGCTGTTTGTTTGTTTGTTTTCTATTCAGGTGGCTCACACAACTAGCAATATTAGAGCTGAGTTCAAACACAGGTGTTTCTTGCTCTAGCAATATGCTGATTGAACACAATGATTTCACATAAGGGAAGAAATACAGAAACAGTCTTTTCCAAAAAGCAATAGATATAGGAGGGTGTATTTAGCAAGATCCCTATTAAATGGTAAGGTTTCTGCAGCATTTTCTCATCAGGTTGATTTTCTTGCCATTCTCACTCTGGCACCCTTATTCCTTTTCATGATGGCTCTACCCTTTATCTCTTCAACACTGAATCTCCCCAGCATTAAATAGTCCTATACCATGTACACAAACAAATGCTTCACCGGTGCTTCAAATATAGCCTCAAAAAACCTGAGCTCACCCAAGCTTGCTGTGATTTCTCCTATATTTCCTGTTTCAGTGAATGGCATTGTCATTCAGTTGGTCACTCAGACATAAGCCTACAATAATTCTAGATTCCTCCTTCTCCTTAACTTCTGTATCCATTCAAACCACTCGTCTTCCCAATTTAATTTTCTAAATGATTCTCAAAACTATCTTCTCCTCTCTATTTCCTTATCAATTGTCTTGCTTTTGGGTTGAATCATCTTTCACCTAGACCATTATAACAGCTTTACCACTGCTCTCTCTCCAAAAATTCCCTCCTCAAATCCATGAAGTACCACTTCCACCAAGCAATCCACCCACAGGCTCAGCTCGCATACTCAGTCTGTGCAGCACTCAACGTTTGTAACTCTCCACTTCCATGTCCCTCCATTCTCCACCTAGCTTTCACCTTAGCACCGTCAGTGCTGGTAATACTGCAAACACACAACCAGGTGTCAGGCTTCCATGCCTTTGAATGCATGCTTCCATACCTTTTCTTCATGAGTTCTTGCTCACTAACATGGCACACTAAGATGCCTTTTTGTTATAACAGTGCCCTTGCAGGACATTTGGTCCTATCAAAAGTTTCACTGAGACATTTAGACCACACCAAAAGGTCCTTAATATTTGGTTCTTGATATTGGGTCCTGTTTGAAATGTCCACCAAGACATTTGGTCATCTACATAATCCCATGCGTCATTACCAGTTAGGCTACCAAGGTGAGAAGGGTTATTATTGGCGATTTAACCAGAGCACATTGGACCAATAAAACATACAAAAATATAATAGTATTTTTATGTATAAATCCTGTAAACCCAAACTATAAATAAACCTTATGGGCTATTTGAACTCAGGGATGTTTTCTAAGCATGGATGCTTTAAGCAGGACCAAATACCAAGAACCATTTGACATGGAGCATACATGCTGATGTAGGTCTTTGATAGGATCAAATTTCAAAGACCTTTTGGTGTAGACCCAATGTCTCAATGAATGTTTTGGACAGAACCTAATGTCAACCGTTCTAACAGTGCATGATGCTGGTGCAGCATGGAATTCCTCACACCTATTCTTGCCCCTCCAATACATTCTACAAATTAAAGATAAGTAATGTCTCAAAAACCCCAAATTTGAGCTTACTATCCTCTTGCCTAAGATTCTTCAATGCCTCTCTAGTACCCTTAGGCTACAATCCAAAATCTTAAACATATTTGTTAGGGCCCAGAGTGCCATGACTGCCATTTTATCTTATTTCATACTCTTGTTCGACACCAGGCTCAGGTACCTTTGCTTTCCTTCAGCTCCACAAATGTGCTCTACTGCTGTCCATCAATGTCCTTCACATATGCTGTTCCCAGCTTAGAATGGTCCTTTTGTGTCTCTTCACCTGGAGAGATACCACAGAGTCTTTACATGTCAACTTTGATGCCACTTCATCAAGGACTTCCCTGATGCTTTTGTACTATGTTTTCGTGACATCTGGTTTATAGGGCCACTACAAACATGGGCAGGTTGCACAGCTGCAATAGCTCACAGAATGCCTTCATGCATGCCAAAGACATGAAGGGGACTTGAATATGTATTATGGCAATTTGCAAACAGGTACTAGTAAAGTGTCTTGGAAAGGAGGAGCCATTTTGGCTATTCCATTTGATTAAACATTTTTCCTATATAACACTTACCAGAGTTAATTACACTTGTTAATAATTATTCACAAACTTTTAAAAATTTATATTTGGTCTCTCACAGCAGATTATACATCCCTTTTGGAAGGAGATTGTCTTTGTCTTGTTTGTTGTTGCACCCGCAAGTCTTGCCCTCTCATCTGCCACCAGGGATATTCAGCAACAACTGTTGAGCGAAGTAATCTGGAGCTGCTGTACTCTGAATTTTTCAAGGCTGTGTTGGCTGCACCCGGAGTCTTAGGCTAATGAAACTACTTTTTTCAGCCATAAACTCATTGTAGATTGATCTCTATTTCAGATTCACAAGAAAATGAGTTGATCACAATTTGCTGGTAGGTTTTCTAGTCTCTATGATAGAAATACCAAAGCACCCACAGCTCAAAATTCTTTGTAGCATTAACCAATAAAAGTCACTGAAAACACAGTTTTCAGCTCTAAATGTGCTTTACTTGTAGTTATAAGCAGAGTGTTTGCACTGAGCAGAATGAGAGGTAAAATCCTAATGAGTTTAATAGCATCTGCTTTATGTCAGTGTATAATCATGTACAGTTTTTAGCACTTTATTTTTCCTTTCTATTTTATAAGCTTTTCTCCAATATTATGATAAAATCTCATACTCATGACAACCTGACTGCACATAAGCAGCTGTCCTCACTGTGTTCAGAGACACAGGCCAGGTTCCCCTGGCAACCAGAGTGGCCTGAAGGCCTATCAATGCTCTGCAATTTTGGTCTTCACTTTATTTTGGCTACCAATCTGGTAAAAAAAAAAAAAAAGGGGGCTTGGAGGGGGAGTGAAGTACTCAAGTGAAACAAAACTACTTTTTATCATAATAAGTAATTCTTTTGCCATCAAAAGACTGTCTAGTAGAGGTATCCTGTCAATGATCAAAATTAGAACATCACTTTATACTTTAAAAGTTTCAGGCAGAGTTCTGCATTCTGTTTTTGTTACAGAAGTATTTTCCCAGCTGAACTTCTCCACACACATTATACAGGGGCAGGCAATTGTAGGTTTACAGTTGTGAGTATGCGACACACAGTTTATTTTTATGTTGTTACTTATTTATTATTATAATATTTATTTGTATTATTTATCTTATTATCATTGTTATTATTTCATATCTTTACTTATGGTTTATTTTTGCAGTAATGATGGCTGGTAATTTAACTTACTTTTGCCTACCCCTGTATATATGTAAGAAAGGGAGATCAAGAGTTAGAATTGTAGAATTGGCATTGTACCAACTTGGAAACTTCTTTAAAGCTTTCACCTCCTTATAATGTTCTTAAATTTTTTCAAGTAATACATTTTTCCTTCTTCATTTTTGTCCTTGCTAAATACCCCCTTCTGTATCTTACAATAGGCATAAAAGAAAGAGGAGAAAGAGAAACCAGCTCAGAGAAATCAAGGGAGGACATAATTTTAGGAAGTAGAGGTGATCAAGTGTCCACATGACAGAGGACGTAAATAAGATATTTGACAGAGAGAAAATCACTGGAGTCCCAGCATAATGTATAATTAAAATTATGACTTATATTTGAATGGTAGAATGGAAATAAACAGATAATGAAACAATGAAATTCTGAAGACCTGCTTGGTATTAGAGCTCCCTGTTGAAGGAATTCTTACTCTGGGAGAAAGTTATGTCAGGTGGCTAATGTAAAAGACACTTCCTTTTCTGCTTTGCCCTGAGACCCTTTCTCACTTTATGTCACACTATAGGATCAAGGAAGACCATCCATCTAGGTTGTCTGCTAGATGAGAGACCTGTGCACTCCAGAGGGTGGGGTTTCCCTCTCTGTATTAGACAGCATTCCAGGCTTTCAGTTTATGGGATGTTTGGGAGTCAAGGACTCAACCCTGGGTCATGAGGACAACAGCTTTTGTTTTTCCCCAGAACCATGCCGATATTCTCAGTTTGCCCCTATATCTTCTCTGCACCTTCCTGCCCTGCTCTGTGCCTGGAAGGTTCTGGTTGGGTCCATGTATAGGAACACTCTGGCAAAAGATCAAAGGGGAGATTGAGAGTGAAGTCCTGTTTCTGTCCCAGTGCCTTCTCCCCAGGGCTCTGTGTCCCAAGCTGAAGGGCAGAGCTCCTGCCTAGTAGCACACCCTACACAGCTGAACTCTCAAAGCCAAGAATTCTTTCTTCTTTTTGCCCATTTAGGCCAACAAGTAGAAAAACTCCCTCCCTCCCTCCTACTTCTCTTACTGGGTTACTGAATTCACCCTTTGCTGGTTTCCTTCTGCTCTTCTCCAATCTGATAAATATTCCCTTACTGAACTCTCTCAGTCACCAAGTTTAGGGTGTTGGTCTGTCTCCTTTCAGGACTCACATTCCATGATTTGTGTGAGATTTTTGCTGGTTGTATTCACCCTGCTACAGGAAGGAAGCTGGAGAGAAGGAACACATACATCACCCTGTTCACAACCCACATCACAGAGAAGGAAGTTGGTTCTGACTTTCTTTAAGCTCATTGTGAAAAATTACACTCTTGTGATTGGTCACCTGTTTTCCCAAAAGCCCCAACTGAACATGAAAAGATGCTGCCTTGCCCAACTTTCATTTTCTGGGGAAGAACTTGCTTTTGAATTGCCTAGGGATAAATGAAACAATTCATCAGTGCCACAAAACAACATCAACATGGAGACACCCCAAGAAGATGTTCCCTCATGTTTTAATCACCAGCATTAAGTATATTCCCATTGTGGTTAAAACGTAGTCACGCCCATACATTATAGGTCATGATTAGACCATGTACTTACTCTTTGGTTATTGTAGAGAGACATGGCCACCTGATCCAATCCTGCCAGTCCATGGGGTTATACATGTTGAAGCCACATTGTATCTCAGCTAACTAGATTCTACTTGCATTATTTGTAGAAAGTCAAAATTTTTCATGTGGTTCCTAGTGATACCATATCTCCCATAATTTTATTTGTGTAACATTTTGCAGAACATATTAGAATTTCAAGGGATTCTTTTATTCTTTTCTCATTGTTTTCTACCATAACAATAGAGTCCCCCATTCTTAGTTCAGCCCCAATGGGTATATTAGTTATTACTAAGACTGCTCATCTGGGAATTATGCTCTCTCTCCCAGTGTTTGCATGCAACTCATGTGGCTTAGAAAAGACATAGTAAGAGGGGTTCCACCTGGGGATCCTTTTCATAAACATTTCCTTAACCCATCCTTCCTCCTCTGGTACAGTATACCCTAAATGGGCCTGGAGGAGAGGAGGATGCCTCTGCACTTCCATCCTTATTGCCCCTCTCTGCTGGCAAAACACTGGTTTGCAGTGAAGTTGAAGGCACTTCAGATCTTCATCTTCTGAGAACTGAATCAGAAAAAACATTTTAAAAACACGAACACATTATTTAAGTATTGCTCATAGTTCATATGATTGTCTCATGATTTCACTTAATGTATAAAACCATAAATTTCAAGAAAGAACAAGAAGATCAGGAGCTTTTAGTCTTTGGGAATGACCATAACTACTAATTCATACTCAGCAAGCATGGACATTTAGGTTAGGTTTACAAAGGCGCTGATGGTTGAGGAACTGAGTAGCTGCTCTTTTGGAGGATGACAGATTTTCCAAGAACTGAGGCATTCCTCAGACCCTGAAGAGCCCTGCCTTGCCCTGGAATGGCCCCAAAGAGATGATACAGAGTCCCCACAGTATAGCCAGGGCATTCCACAGACACAATCCCCCTCCTCCCTCTCACTCGGTTCACTTGACCTCACCAATCTCTCTGTTTTATATGCAAAGGCTGAGGAGCATTTTGATTTAGTGAATATTCATAAAGATATTATTACTGATATTCCCCAATACAGTATCTGGCATCCACAAAACATATATTGACTGAATGAATTAAGAATAATGGCAGGTTATACATTACATTTCATAGTAAAGAAGCAAAACAGGATTAATGAGCTTGAAATCAAAGAAAGTATGTAACCAGAGGGGAGAGAGGGGAAAGAAAATGGGGAAAATAAGGCAAGGTCCATTGAAGAACATGTGTCAAGGGCCCATGGACAAAGCCAAAGCCTGGTTTGAGGGTAGGAGGTGGGGATGGGTGGGGTGGGGGGCTGAGGTGGGGTGAAAATGGAGATGACTATACTTGAACAACAATTAAAAATACAATAAAATAACCTATGAGATATTAAAAAAAAAGAAATCAGAGGAGGTATGGATAGAAAGCTAGCAAGTATTTGAAAGATAGCAATAACTTTACACGGGTTATATTTGATTTACCAACTTTAATAGTATTTTCTTTTTCTCTTTCTTACATAATTTTAAGATTTATTTTTAAATTACATTTTACGTTAAATATTATTTTGTATTAGTTTCAGTTGTGCAGCATAGTCTTTAGATAATCATATACTGTTTTACAAATTGTTCCCCTTGATATCTCCAGTACCTACCTGGCACCATATGTAGTTACTACAATATTATTGACTGTATTTTATATACTGTACTTTACATCCTCATGACTATTTTGTAATGACCAATTTGTATTTCTGAATCTCTTCATTTTTAACCTTCCCTATCTATGATTCTGTTTAATTTTTTTTCATTTATTTTGTTCTTTAGCTTCCACATATAAATGAAATTGTGTGGTATTTATCATTTGCTGACATATTTCACTTAGCATAATACCCTCTAGGTCTATCCATATTATTGCAAAAGGTGAGACTTCACTCCTTTTTATAGTCGAGTAATATTACATTTTATGCATGTACTACAGTTTTTTTACCCATTTTTTACCTATTGGGTTGTTTCCATATCTACATACTTAAGAGCAAAGTGATAGAACTCACTTTGGGATAATGAATCTGCAGAAAACTAGCTTATGGACTCCTTTGAATCCTACATAGCACTATGTGCATTTACAATTAATAAACTCATTGAGTTTAACAAACTTACTTCATAAATCCGAAAAGTTCAGATTCAGATTAAGATTTGTATTTGGAGTCAGTGCTTGCCAATATGTTACTTATTTTACAATAAATTTCACAATTACTCACTTAGTACTTAAAGTCTAGAAATGAAATCCACTGAGTGGAGAAGCCACAATAGCTCATGACATCTAATAATGCCATTTCTGATGCACTCTTTTGTCTTATAAGAAAAAAGATCTTCAATTTCTGGCATTTTTATAGCATATGCCACTAAAATTAAAAGCTTTAGACTACATTGAGAGAGTGATATTTAAAAAGATCAAAGACTGGTTCTCAAAAAAATGAGTTTGAATAATCTACCCTATGAAATAAAGAGATAATTGCCAGAATATTTCAGGTGGCACAGAGGTAAATTCTGTTTCATCTTATTTCTGATTCCTCTCCCCCTCCAAACCTGCAGTTTAACAAAATGTGAAAACAAGGGCATTTGAACACCAGAGGGAGTAGCTGCTGTAAAATATTATCTTTGGTAAAGAGATAAAAGTAAATTAAAACAGAAGTCACATATAAATATTTTCAATAGTACAGCAAAATTTGAACCCATTATTACTTCAAAAGTACTGTTATATTCAGATTTCAGAATCAGTGCAGCATATCAAAACATCTCTTTGTGCTGTTGACAATATAAATTTGTACAAGTCTGCTTTTGTCAAAGTACTTCATATGATAATATCTCATTTGGTCATGATCATTTCTTTGTGCCTTATGCAGAATAACCATGACTATCTCTATTTTGTAATTTAAATAGTCTTCAAGGGGTTAAACCACATAACCATGATCATTTAATAAGTGAAGGAACTAGGAATAGAATCATTCTTTTAAATTCCACCCAGTGATCTTTTCACCTCCCCAGGATGCGCAAAAATTTTAGTTTGAATGAAAGCAGAGATGAGTCATAAAGGTAAAATTAAAGTGTGAGAAGAATGTCAAGTGTTTGCTTTAACATTGATGTCTGAGCTGCAGTTTCATTCTCTTGTAAAAAATCTAGTTTTTTTTGTACTTTGTGAAACACAGACAAATGGTCATAGTAGAAATTCTTGTGAAAAAAAATACATCAAAGTTAGCATGTTAAACTCCCTTTTAAAAGGGGTATGTTTAGACAACTAAAGCAAGTAGAAGGAAAAACTGATCAATTCCACAATCAATGCAAAGATAGATATTGAATAAGTTAATACTGTAAATATATTTATTTGAGAAAAATTATTGATGTGAGCAGGATTATATAGCACATGTGAAAGTAACATATTATAAATAATTACAATTTACCAAGTTTAGTTGGTAAACATTGACAAAATATCATCTATAGTTCAAAGTAGACAAAGATTTGTTCTTATTAGTTCAAAGAGTTGCTACTTGCTTTGGTAATATAGTCACATGAGCCAAAGATCAGAACTGTTTACAAAGGTATTGAGATATTTTGCTCCTTCCTGACCTATCTCTATCTTCCCCCATTCTATCCTTAATTTATATAAGTAAATCACCTTTTTGAGTTTTGTTTTTTTGTGTGTTTTATGCAAATATAATTAACTTGCTTTCTCTACATTTTTATACAAAAACATTCAATATTCTGCATGTATTTTTCAACATAGCAGTATATACTGAAGATATTTTTATATAAACACATAGTTTTCTCATTCTCTTAAAAATTATGTTCTTCAGAACATTCCATGTTGTGGTTATACCAAAGCTTGTATAATAATTCCTTCACAATAGAAATTTGAATTGTTTTCTTCTCCTGTCACAAACAATGCTGGAAAGTATGGTTATGTCATTGTACAGGTGTACTGGAATAAGCTGATAACGATTTTGGGCAACTTTCATCAGTATTTAAAAGACACTGCTAAGTATTAAATTACAAATACTTATAATTAAATAAATTATAAATAAAGGTAATTAATACTTAAAATGAGTCACTTCCAATTATTTCACGATATTTACTATAATCTATTCTTTGGAGATTATGACTATTGTATCAGTATGAAGGAAACTCTATAATGGGTGCTACTGCCCATCTCTTCCCAACTCCATGTTCGGTAGAATCACATTAGTAGCTGCAGTTAGCAACAATGGGAGTAGTTAAAACTCAGAAACTGGTAAATGCTACGAATCAAAGTTCTTATTTTTTCTCCTCCCACAGAGCTAGTTGTTGAACATTTACCCACATACCACTCATTAATGACTTTAAACTATTTGCCATTCATAACAATATTGTCGATTTTACTTTGGTGAACTGAAATTAAACCTTTTTAATCGACATCTCATTCTTACCTGCCACAGAATTCACTTCTTTTGAGTCTCCTTACCTTTCATGGCAATATGGTTATTTGTATAAGTTCAATAAAAATATGTTCTTTTTACCAGAATGTAATTAGAAAAATCAGTGTCTTTTATGGTGTCAGGCTTCATAAATTATACAGTCATCCAATTTCTTATTTTCCCCATAATGATTTATTGTTTTTATATTAAAAATTTCCCCCATTTCAAAAATAGTTTAGTTAGTGGTTTGACTATTTTAATATCTGTGGTTATTATGTCGCAGAATCAATTCTGAATTTAATTTTTTTCTTTTTTTAATTTCATAATTTCTGCATATAACTTCACTAATTCCTCTCTACTGGTTTTGTTTGATTTGTTACCATTCTTCTAATGCTTTGTTTGGTGGATAATGTGTTCCTTTTAAAAAAATACATAAAATATTTAAGGCTATAAAATTTCTTGTGATTTCTGATTTTGTTTTATTTTAAAGGTTCTTAAATACAATATTTTCATTACTTTGCTCTCAAGAAACTCTCTAATTTTGGTTTATAAATCCTCTTTGATCTAAGACTTGCCTAAATGAGATTTTTCTTAAAAAGTAGTATGAAATTTTTTTCCAAGCTCCAATTTTTAAAACTAATTTCTACCTTAATATTCAAATTTTATTTTATTTTAATAGTTAATTTTATTGTATCTTTCCATTACCAGGAATCCCCTTTTTCATCTATAACAATCCCCACTCCCACGCAATAACCACACTGTTGTCTGTGTCCACGAGTTGTTTTTCTCTTTTTGCTTGATCACTTCACACCCCCAACCACCTCCCAGAATGGTGTGTCTATTTTCTATGAGTCTATCCCTATTTGGCTTGTTAGTTCAGTTTGTTCATTAGATTCCACATATGAATGAGATCATATAGTATTTGTCTTTCTCTGACTAGCTTATTTCACTTAGCATAATGGTCTACAGGTCCATTTTTGCTGTCACCAAGGGTAAAATTTTCTTCTTTTTATGGCCAAGTATTATTCCATTGTGTTAATGTACCACAGCTGTTATATCCACTCATCTACTGATGGACACATGGGCTGCTTCCAAATATTGGTTATTGTAAATAATATTACAATGAATATAGTAGTGCATAAATTCTTTTGAAATGGTGTTTCAGGTTTCTTTGGACAAATTCCCAGAAGTGGGATTGCTAGGTCATAAGGCAGTTCCATTTTTAATCTTTTAAAGTAACTCCATACCACTTTCCACTATGACTGCACCAATCTGTACTCCCACTAATGGTACAGTCGTGTTCTCCTTGCTCCACATCCTCACCAGCACTTGTATCAATGTTTGTTGATTTACTGATGATAGACATTTTAATGGGTGTAAGGTGATATCTCATTGTGGTTTTAATCCGTATTTCTCTGATGATTAGTGGCAGTGAGCATCTTTTCATATGTCTATTGGCCATCTATATGTCCTCTTTGTATAAATATCTGTTCAGGGCCTTTGCCCCCTTTTTAGTTAAACTGTTTGTTTGGGTTTTTTTTGGTGGTGAGTTGTATAATTTCTTTATAAATTTCGGATATTAACCCCTTATCAGATGTACTGGTGAATATGTTCTCCCACTCAGTGGGTTGTGTTTTCATTAGTTGATTGTTTCCTTTGCTGGCCAAAACTTTTTACTCTGATATAGCCCCATTTGTTTATTTTTTTCTTTTGTTTCCATTGCCTGAGAAGATATATCAGAAAAAAATGTTGCTATGAGCAGTATCCAAGACTATACTGCCTATGTTTTCTTCTAGTATTTTTATGGTTTTGTGTATAAATTTGTCTTTAATCCATTTACAATTTGTTATTGTGTGTGGCATAAGAAGGCAGTCTAGTTTTATTTTTTGCATATCTGTTCAGTTTTTCAGCACCATTTATTGAATAAGCTATCTTTAGCCCATTGTATGTTTTTGCCTCCCCTGTCAAATACTGATTGACTCTAAAAGTGAGGGTTTATTTCTTGGCTTTCCATTCAGTTCTGCTGATCAATATGTCTATATTTATAACAGTATCATGCTGATTTGATTACTATAGCCTTATGGTATAGTTTGATATTAGGTAGTGTGATTGTTCTAACTTTGTTCTTCTTTCTCAAGATTGTGTTGCTATTCAGGGTCTTTTGTGGTTCCAAATAAATTTTTGGAAAATTTGTTCTAGTTCTATGAAATGCATCTTTGATATCTCTATATGATGTGTGAAGAATCTAATTGTTTGGAGATAGTAAGGACATTTTAATGCTGTTAATTCTTCCCATTCACTAACATGGTATGTGCTTCCACTTATTTGTATCTTCTTCACTTTCTTTCCTTGGTGTCTTATAAATTTCTGAATAGAATTCTTTTGTATTTTTTGTTAAATTTATTTCTATGTATTTTATTCTTTTTGAAGCAATTATGAGTGGAATTGTTTTATTAATTTCCTTTTCTAATAGTTCATCACTGTCATAAAAATGCAATTGATTTCTGGATATTAATTTTGACCCTGCTACTTTACTGAAATCATTTATCTGCTCTAGCAATTTCTTAACAGAATCTTTAGGGTTCTCTAAGTATAGTATCATGTCATCTGCAAATAATGACAGTTTTACTTCTTCCTTTCCAAATTGGATGGCATTTACTTTGTCTTCTTGTCTGATTCCTGTGGCTAGGACATCCAAAACTATGTTGAACAGAGTAATGAAAGCTGATATCCCTTCTTGTTCCTGATCTTAACAGGAGTGCTTGTAGTTTTTGCCCACTGAGTATGATGCTGGCAGTGAGCTTGTCATATTTGGCCTTTATCACATTGAAGTATGTTTCCCATAATCCCACTTTGCTGAGAACTTTTATCAAAAATGGATGCTGGATTTCATTAAAAGCTTTTTCTGCTTCTATTGATATGATCATGTGGGTTTTTTTTTTTAATTGTTTATTTTAGTTGTTGTTCAACTAAAGACAGTTTTCTGTCTTTTACTCCTATCCCAGCCCACCCCCCAGTGCTCCCCACCTCCCTCCCACTTCCACCCCCCTTAGTTTTTGTCCATGTGTCCTTTATACTTGTTCCTGTGACCCCTTCCCCCTTTTTCCTGAAATTTCCTCCCTTCTCCCCTCTGGTTACTCTCTGCCTGTTTTCTATTTCAATGATTTTTTATACTTTATTTTGTTTATGTGGTGCATCACTCATTGATTGGCAAATATTATACCAACCTCACATCTCTAGAATAAATCCTATTTGATTAAGGTATATGATAGTTTTGAGATATTTCTGTGTTCAGTTTGGTAATATTTTATTGAGGATTTTAACATCTACATTAATCAGGTATATTGGCCTATCATCTTTTTCTGTAGTGTCTTTAATTATTTTATAATTAAAATTATGCTGGCCTTGTAAAATGAACTTGGAAGTCTTCCCTCCTCTTAAATTCCTTGTAATAGTTTGAGAAAGAGAGGTGTTAGTTATTCTCTAAATGTATGGTAAAATTCACCTGTGAAGCCATCTGGTCCAGGGCTTTTGATGTGGAGAGTTTTTTGATTACTGGTACAATTTCACTAGTTGTAATCTGTCTATTCAGATTCTAAGATTCTTCCTGATTTAGTTTTTTGAAGATTGTACGCTCCTAGGAATTTATCCAGGTTGCCCAGATTTTCCAATTTGTTGGCACACAGCTGTTAGTAATATTTTCTTACCATCCTTTGTATTTCTTTGCTGTCATTTGCTATTTCTCTTTCATATCTAATTTTATATATTTGGGTCCTTAATCCCTGTCTCTTTTTTTGATGAGTCTGGTTAAGGGTTGTCAACTTAGTTTATCTTTTCAAAGAACTGGCTCTTGGATTCATTGATATTTTGTATTGTTTTTTTAAGACTCTAGTTTGCTTATTTCTGCTCTGATCGTTATTACTTACTTCTACTCACTTTGGGCTTTGTTTGTTGTTCTTTTTCTAATTCTTTTAAGTGTAAAGTTAGATTGTTTATGTGAGCATTTTCTTATTTCTTGAGAAAGACCCATATGCTATACACTTCCCACAGATTTGGGGTTGTTTTGTTCCCACTTTTATTTGTTTGAAGGTATTTTGATTTCTTTCTTGATCTCATTGTGAACCCATTATTTAATAGCTTGTTATTTAGCTTCCATGTCTTTGTATATTTTTCAGTTTTCTTCTTGTGATTGATTTCTAGTTCTATAGAATTACAGTCAAAGAAGATGCTTGTTATGATTTGAGTTTTCTTAAATTTATTGGTACTTGTTTTGTTTCCTAACATGTGGTCTATCCAGGAAAATGCTCCATGTGCACTTGAAAAGAATATATATTCTATTGCTTTGGGGTGAAATCCTTTAAATATGTGAAATTAAAGCCATTAGATCTAGTGTGTCATTCAAGACCACCATCTCCTTTTTGACTTTCCATCTGGAAGATCTATCCATTGAAGTCAGTAGGGTGATAAAATCCCCTACTATGACTGTATTTTCATCAGCCTCTCCCTGTATGTCCATCAAAATTTGCTTCACATTTTTAAGTACTCCTTTGGGTACATAAATGTTTACTAGAGTTATATTCTCTTGTTGAATTGTTTCTTTTATCAGTATGTAGTGTCCTTCTTTGTTTTTACTATAGCCTTGGCTTTAAAGTCTACTTTGTCAGATATAAGTATTGCTATCCCAACTTTTTTTCTTTTCCGTTTGCATGAAATATCTTCTTCTATCCCTTTACTTTTAGTCTGTGTGTCTTTCTTTTTCAGGTGGGTCTCTTGTAGACTGCATATACTTTATTTTTGTTTTCTTATCCACTCAGCAACTCCATTGTCTTTTGACTTGTGTACATCAGCCATTTATATTTAAAGTAATTATTGATAGGTAAATATTTATGGCCATTTTACTCTTTTAACTATGTTCCTCTGTTTTTTTTTTTATTTCCTCCTCCTCTGCCTGCTTCTTTTCCTTCTCCTTCTTCTTCTTAAAGCAAGCACTTTAACATTTTAGTAATCTTGGTTGGGTGGTGGCAAACTTCATTAGCTTTTTATTGTCTGGGAAACTATTTCTCCTTTAAGATTCTCTCCTTTTCTTTAAGATTTACCATTTTAATTATGGTGTATCTTGATGTAGGCCTCCTTGGTTTCATCTTGTTAGGGACTCACAGTGCCTCCTGGATTTATGTGTCTTTTTCCTTCACAAGGTTAGGGAAGTTTTTGCTCATTATTTCTTCAAATAGTTTCTTGATCCCTTGCTCCCTCTCTTCTCCATCTGGTATCCCTATTATCTAAATATTGTTACACTTGACATTGTCACAGAGACTTCTTAAACTATCCTCATTTTTAAGTTATTTTTTCTTTTTGTTGTTCCGATTGGGTATTTTATGCTACTTTGTTTTCCAATTCACTGGTTTGATATCTACTTCATCCAGGGACTCATGTTTCCTTATAGTCTATTCTTTACTTCAGACATTATATTCTTTATTTCTGAGTGGTCCCTTTTTATGTTCTCTATGTCCTCTTTAATGTTTCCTATTTCTTTGTTAGTTCTCACTTTGTTAGCTTCCCCTAAGTTCCTCAAGCATCGTTATGGGTACAGTTTCAACTATGATATGTAACCAGTAACTTGCTTGCCTATATTTTATTTAGCTCTTTTTTTTCTAAGATTCCTCCTATTCTTTCATTTTTGGCATGTTTCTTTGTATTCCCATTCCTCTGGGGTTTTTTTTCCCTGTGTTTTAAGCAGATTTGCTATATCTCTCTGTCTTAGTTAAGGTAGCCTCACATAGTAGTTGTCCTGTGGGATTCAGTAGTACAATATCTTTGAAAAACTGAGCTAGATGCTCCAAGAAATTCCCTTGTATTCATTATATTAGCCCTCCTGTTATAAGTGAGTATCGACTGCTAAGGGCATGTCTGTGTGTGGGGTCAACCCTCAGGCTGGTTGATTGTGAAGACTGATCCAAATAAATGTGCACAAGCTGCTGTGTAAGTATTGACCACACAAAGTGGAATGATGCCTGCTGAGATTTCCCTTTGGATGTGCTGCTTGTGGAAGTCATTGGATCCTTCTCTGATGTTATCTGAAACTCATCATGGGGCATGTTGGTTCTTGGGCCTTTTGGGAGGAACTCCAGTGGAGATCAATGCCAGATACTCCCTGTGACTGGACATGAGCAACCTTTTTGGAGCTATAGAGCTATCCACAACTTGTGGCTGCCTCTGCTGAGTCTGGATATGCATGTGAAGGACTAAGCTGTGCACCAAGGCCGATTTCCTCCAGCCCCGAGCTTGAAGGTAGGTCAGCATATGGCCCAAGGCACTCTGAGGTCTGCCTCCACCTTCCTCCACCTGCTAGTTGCCTGTGAGGTTCAGTCTCTGAAAGAACTTCTGGTGGTACTGAGTTTCATGAGGTAAGTTCTCAGTGGGTCACTAGGCAAGGCGAGTGGTATTCAACAGACTGAAGCTGGTTTAAACTCAGTGCCAATACTGGGGTATGTCAAGTCTAGCTGTCACCGCCCAGGTTCCCACAGACCCAAAAGCAGCTAATATCCAAAATTTTTAAAGAATTCATATAATGCAACATAAAAAACAATCCAGTGGAAACATAGTCTTAAAGGACATGCAAATGTCAATAGACATGGAAAGAGGCTCAGCGTCACTAATTATCAGAGAAAGACAAATTAAAACCACAATGAGATATCACCTCACACCTGTCAGAATGGCTATCATTAATAAATCAACAAGCAACAAATGCTACCAAAGATATGGGGCAAAGGGAACCCTTGTGCACTCTTAGTTGGAATGAAGATTAGTATAGTACTGGAAAAACAGTATGTAGTTTCCTCAAACAATTAACAATGGTACTCTCTTATGACCCAGTTCTCGCACTTCTGGGAACATATCTGAAGAAACCTGGAAAACAAATTCAAAATAATATATGCA
>PVKM010026254.1:0-19450 GCA_004027735.1 Carollia perspicillata | reverse complement strand
ATGCCCAGTGAATGCTCAGCAGGCCCTAAGAGACTGACAGGTGCTAGTGGGTGGCAAGATGCACCAGAAGGCACAGATTTGTCAAGGTTGGGCCATGGAATGATGGCCTGGCTGTCTGGAAGGCCAAAGGGGGCTGGGGTAAGGTTGGGGAGGAGAAATCTTCAAAATCAAACTCTGGGCACCAGTTCAACATGCAGGGTCTATAGCATCTTTTAAATGAGGTTTTGCTGAGGAATTTTAGAGTTGGGGGTGGGGGTTAGGGCCAAGGGAATAAAGGGGGATGGAATTAACGAAGAAAGCAAAACAGATGTTAGACTGCTTTTTTTTAAAACCTGTAAAATGCATGTCTATGTTTATGTGTATATATGACTATATCTTTGTTTATAGAGTTCTAAGTTGATCTTGATTCTATGAGCTAGCTCTGTAAGTGTAAATGTTCTTCCCATAAGTGACTTTCTCCAGCAAAACTGCAAACTCTTCAAAGGCCCCAGCAAGGGCTTGGCAAGGTGACTGATGGGAGTGGGGAAGGGGCAGGTTACTTCTGAGCAAACATAATTATATACAGCATGCCCTCACCACACTCGTGCAAATAGCTCTAGGAAATCCAATGTCCTTCCAGGGTTATAGGAAAAATGGGACTCTCCACTCCTCTCCTTTCTTTCACATGAACTGCAAAGGCAGACATGAACCCTCTCCTCTGGGCTTGCCCTGATGGTTTGCTTTTCCACCTTTACAAACTCTCCAGACACAGGCCCTCTTGGTCCCTCTTCTGTTGACACAAACGACTTCTAGTGATGGTTCAATGCTAACAGTGCCCATAAATTATCTCAACCCACAGCACAATGTCTCATTCTTTTGACCAGCCATGTAAGTCTGTGTTCAGGACTGGACAGCCTCAAGGAAGGGGGTTCAGCAAAGGCCAGAGGTGCTGAGCCTGGAGTGACAGGACACTGTTGTCCCATCTGCTGAGGTCACTCCCTGGGCTCCTGGATCAAGAGAAGACCTTTCTGAAAATGTCCCATTGCTCTAGGTGTTGTCTCCTTGAACTAGGAACCCTGAGCATTTCCATGAATCAACCCAAAGAGGCAGAAACTAATAGGAAGTTTTGTTGTATCTTAGGGAGAAAACAAAAAGAAAACATAACCTTGCAGCATGTAAATGCCAAATCCAAGACTCACTCTTTGTAGTCAAAGGTCTAAATGCTGTATCAGATGGGTGTCCTTCTGGGTTCACTTCAGAGGACACAATGATACCGGCCTTCACTAGCACCAAGATTTGCTTCTAAAAACAGCCAGCCTCCATTAGGATAAGAGCAATGCCAGAAATCCTCAGTGCTCTACATAATAGAAGCCAGCTTGGCTTGACCAATAACAGATTAAACCCGGCCAAGTCAATTAAGGAGGAATCCATAGTTGATTTTCAGCTAAATCTTTACAAAGCCTGCTGTAAAGTGCCCCAGAAATACTGAGCTGGAAGCACAAGGACCAGAAATACCGTTGGGCACAAACCCCATTGGTTTTCTCTTCTCACTCCCAGCAGCCAGGGACTTTTTAAAAATAACCACCAGCCTTATACTGTCTGATGCTGGAGACGATTAGAAACTTGGCCTCAATTACCTGGGCTTAGGTTAAAATAACAAAGAGGAGTGGATTAAATAAAACAAGATGGCATCCAGCAATGACATCCCAGGACCATCTGTTTAAAGGGGGTAAAAAGTATATATTTGGTAGAACAGAGTGAACTGGCCAGAACCAGTGGAAAATCTCTTGACAGAACACAATTCTGTTCTGTTATTATTTATTTAAAATTCTGCAGAGAAAATACCTACACCTCTCTCTCTCTCTCTCTCTCACTACACACACACACACACACACACACACACACACACACACACTCTCTCTCTCTCTCTCACACTCACTCACTCACTCATACATCACAGGAGTCCAAATCCTCAGTCTGGCATTCAAGACTCTTTGTGTCCTGACCCTAACTTATTCTTCCAGACACATTTCCTACCCATCTATGCCCTGGTCTCAGGGCTAATATTTAGCTTCTATGCTTGGAGATCAACTCTGACTATTTTCTAACCATTTCAAAACCGTTTGTACTTCCCCAGACTCATCATGTTTTCCACATATTTGAGCCTTTGTACGTACTACAACTGTCTGTAATTTCCCCTCCTTCCTTATCTGCTGGATGAATTACTATTTATCCTTCAGGTTCAACTCAAACCTAAACTTCACTGAAAAGACTTTCCTCAACCCTAGTCCCTACCACCTCACCCAATGGACAACATGGGCATCTCTTCTCTTCACTCCCATAATGCTTTGCATATGTCGCTCTATTTGTTTATTTGACTTGCTCTCTAGATAGTAAGCCCATTGAGACCATGAACATATTTGATTCTTTTCTGAATCCTCACCATTTAGTGTGGCCCCCATCCTCACAGCAGATGCTCAGAGGTTATCTGTTTCATAAATACAAACTTATTTTCACCAGCCATAAACACGAAACAAACACAGTAAGAGGCAGACAACTAAACTGTGTGAATGGAAAGCATTGAGTTAGTGATGGTGAGGCAAAATGGAGACATGAAGTACAAACACCTCAACACAGCAGTTCTCAGTGTGGAAATTTGCATAGAGGACTTTGAAGTAAGTTGGAGTACAAAGTCAGTTGGGAGAATCTAATTCTAATGAAAATAACTATAGCTTTGTTTTTAATTTTCCATAGTTTAGTAAAAACAACACAGTCTGTTTAAGGGGATTGAAAACTAATAAGCAATACAATGTATAATTGAGGGACATATTGCTGTGAGTTTGTCTTCTAACCCAGGAGGCAGATACTCAAAAGATTCAGCTAGAAATGACTCATTAATATAAACACTTACATAAAAACACAGCCAGGGAAAGACATCACTGTTTACTTCATTAGCCCATATTTCAAGGCTGTGTCCAGTGTAAAAAAGAATTACAAGTGTTGATTGACTAAGATAATGAGAAGATAGGCATGAGCTGGTTCTTTAGCATGGCCCCCTATCGCACAGGTGGCAAACACAAAGCCTACGGGCCAAATCCAGCCCTCCACCTTGTTTTATCTGGCCTGGCACCTTGTTTCTACCCAGCGGCAGTGTCAAGTTCTTGCTTAACTGTTAAGGTGTAGTTACATTTAAAGAGTCCTAAAATTACATTAGACCCTTTGAAGGCAACCACGAGGCTGATGTGGTCCCTGGTGAAAATGAGTTTGACTCTCCTGCTCTATTGCTTAGGGAAATAATAGAAGTCTTGACGGAAATATAAGAAGTTCTCGATATCCATCATTCGTCATTCATTCATTCATGCACTCATTTATTCAACAAGCATTTATTGAGCACATTGTATATCCTGGGCACCATGCTCATTGCTAAAAAACAAAGATGACTACATTACTGTGTCATCCTTCCCAGAGCTCGGAGTGTGCAGTGGGGAAGACAGACACGTAAACAAACCCAGCATGTGTCATGGAGTTAGAGCTCTAAGGGAAGGGCAGCATTAACAGAGCACAAGGAACCACTGGGGCGGGAGTTGCTCACTCTCACCAGTAGGTCCATGTAGGCTTCACAGATTCACCACCACCAGGCTTGACTTGACAAACAAATAAAAGAGGCATCTGAAGATTTGCTGCATGGTCTATCTTTCCTACAAATTCACTGATCCAAATTCGCAAACAACTTGGGAAATAAAGACAATAAGTGGAATTCCCTTTCAATCTGCATGGAGTACCCTGGGATTTATACAATGGATCAGGCTCAATTCAGAAACCCTGAAAGTCCTAACAGGAAGGAACATGCTTGAAGTTAACAGCTTAGGTATTGAGTTTACTGCATACAAATCAATGTAACACTGGGACAGATTAGCAAGATGCATTTTTCTTCATTTCTTGGTGATTAAAGGAGACTTAGTCCTCACTTTTTCCTCACCCCCACATCAAAGGTAGAATATTAGCTTCTTCAGAAGCAGAGAGAACCAATGACTTATTGAGACTCCTGCTACTCAAGAAGTCAGTCTAGTTAAAACAGTGAATCTCAGGTTGACAGTGTGATACAGACCAGTCCATGAGAAGCCCTCTTCTCTGCCTTGGGAACAAGAGTAGTATCATGGGAGCCTTCAGACATAAACCCTGCTGATGGCCACAGAAAAGGGCAGGAGAATGTGGACAGGAAGCAGTTAAAGGCATGGACACTATGGTCTTCTAGAAAAAATCAGCCCATTTTCCCCTTCCATGTTCTCTAAGCAAAACTCCAAACTTCAGAAATTATGGAACTTCATCCATGATGTGAGGGCCATATGTTCTCAGGTTTACAAATAATCTTCGATGTCAAGTATCATTATCTCTATTTTACAGGTGAGAAAACTGAGTCTCAGAGAGGTGAAATAATTTTCCCAGGGACACACAGCTACCAATCGATGAAGCTGGGAAACAAGATAGTTTGCGATGCCAATCAAATTCAATGTCCTTTTACCACAGAAAAAAGTAAATATCAACCCTACTGCAACAGTGTCCCCTCCCCCCCCCTCATTACTCTCACACATCTGAGGTTTCCGTTACTGGACCTTCTATAATACAATCTGATCTTTAACCTTATCGTACAAAACTTGCATTCTCCAAACTGTCTGTATGCACATATACGTGTCTTCTCCCCCTGCCGTTCTCTGTGTCATTGCTCCCACCCGCCCTGCACTTATGCCACCTCAGAAATCTTACACCAGTGGACCTAGCTCAGCTTCTTAAAACTAGACAGAACTGATTCGATGAGATCCACAGTTACATTTCCGATTTCCAGGGAACAGCATGGCGAGTTTCCAGTAAATGTTTATTGAGTGAACCACGGAATGACCTGGCTTACTCGCTCTTGTTTACTTTATCCACCTGCAAAATAGCAATGTGAGGGCCAGTTACTCATCCATCCTTCTTTCCACCCATCCACGCTCCCATCTACTCCTCTGTGGGCTGCGGTCACACACTCAGTGAGGCGAAAGGTCAATGAAACTAGTCATGATTGGAGAGATGTTCCCGAGCAACAAATCATCACTGAGGACCTTCGTTTGCTTTATTCCTTTGCCCTTACATCTTCCCAAAAGGCCATGAAAAAGTCAAACAGAAGAACACAAATTAGATTTATGGAACTTTATATGGAACTTTAGAAAAAGGGAAATAAAGGACAGAGAAAGGAGGGAGAAACAAATGTGCACACTCTCAAGACCTGTAATAAGGGCTGTAGTTGAGCAACAAAGTTCACTCTGAGCTCCCTAGTTGTTAAAATGACAAGAGGAATTGGAAAACGATGGAGTTTTCATTAAGATTTAACTTAAAGACTGCCATTCACTCACTCGCTCATTCATTCATTCATTCTTTCTCTCATTTGTCGTGCACTGACTGGGCATCTCCTGCATCTCAGGAGCTTTCTTGTGTGCACTGAGGGATGTGGTATCCAGATACAGCCTTCCTTTTCTTTTAAGTGTTTATGGGGAGGGGGAGTCCTATCACAGATAATGACAAGCAGTGTACACTTCAGAAGCAAAGGAGAGGAATGACCTGTGACTCATGCTACTTCCCAGAAATACTGGAATGCACCCCTGGATACTGCCTGAACTGCATTCAAGTGTCACTTGGAGAAGATGGCAGATGCCTGATTATCCAGTGGGATGACTCAGTCTGTATAAACAGGATGGTCCAGGGAAAGGAATTTCCTGGTTCTTGGAGCCATTGCCTTGTAGCACAAGCACTTAGAGTTCTGAGACCAAATATGCAGGCTTCAGTGCTGGTGGTTGGGCAAATATTCTGGAATATTTTATCACTTACAGCTAAGGCACCCTTGGGACTGGTTATATATATTCAGCCTCTGTGGGAAGCTTGAAAATTACCCAGGGTGATCCCTACCACCCATGACCAAAGAATATCAGAATTGAAAAGATCATCTAAGTCATCATTCTGTCTGAAGCCTTAGTCTCTTCTATTCTTTAATAAGAGGCCACGTTTACCTGGTCATTTCCAGGGTAGGGTACCTAGTGATGTCTGCAGTCAGCTCTTTCCATTGTTCTTTATTCTCTGTCTCAGGTGTGTGTCACTGAGACTTTAGGGGTATTTGTTATAAAGTGTTATCATAGCAGTAGTAGACTATGACATGGGGTGTTTTGCCAGAACTACCTAGATAGTAAGTCCATTATTTGTGTTGCTGTAGGAGAACTGCCCTTATTTAAAAGGAGAGCATTCTCTTATTATGAGCTTTTCAAAATAAGGAATCTTGGTCCCTGGAGGCAGGCAAGGGGGTAGACTGTCCCAGCTGAATCAAGGCAGTCGGGGTACCTGGAGAGTTCTGATGAACAACGATGTCTATAAAGTCCACCTATCCCTTTATCTTCAAGGTCCTCACTAAAGGACAACCTTTTTCACTCTTTCTTGTCTTCCTTCTTCACCAAACATTTACTGAGCACCTACTGTATGCCAGGGTCTGTAGTTAAGTGCTGTGAAAAAATAAGACACAAACCTTGCCCTCAAGAAGCTCCCACCACAACTTAGTGAATAACATGAACCTGGGCCACCGGTGCTCAGGTGAGAAAAACTGACAACTGCATCACTGATTTATCTGATAAAGTGGAGATGAAACTTTATCAGGAGACTCTTTCGGAACTTGTCAGTAAACTCTTACAGGATTAAAATGAGGCTTATGTTTTTATGCCAAATTCCACTCTGTAAAAGTCAAACTGTTTCAAGTGTCCAGATCACTTCACTTGCAGCTCCTAAAGCGACTGAAGCATTTCCTCTCATTGGACCCTGAGGAAAACTCTGCAACTTTGAAGCCCCATTTTGGGGTTGGGGACAGTGATGATTAATGTCAAGGCTAGCTCCTGGGCCAGCATTCTTTTCTCCCCTCAGAGATGGGGGGTGGGGAACAATCCTTGAAGTCCTTCTTAGTAAGCTCTTCAGGAAAATGGTTTGATATTGGAGATTCCCTCGAAAGCTTGCTGTTCCCCTCACCGGTTTTTCCAGCTTAATCCCTCACTCTCAGGTTTCTCTTTGTCTGGAGCCAGCCCATCCCCACCATGGATCCTGCCCAGAGGTAGCTCCCTCCCCCAAAGCCCCCTCCCAGCCTTACCCTCACTCCCAGCTTCCCCTTTACCTCATGGCCCCTCCCCCATGCCCGTGGGCTCTGGGCCCCGGTTCCAGCACAATTTAGAAAAAACGTAAATATAATACATCTCTCCCTGCTGCCTCCCTCAACTGATGACCTGCTTCACCATTACAACTGACAGGCTCCAAGTGGGCTCAGCGCACTTCCTGTCTGCATGGGTGGTCCTGGGGATCACGGGGAAGGAAGCTGACAGCTGAGAGCAGGGCCAGGGATCACCATGTCAAACACACCGGAGGGAGTGGGCTGCTTTGGTTTCACTGCTCTCATTTTTGTTCAAAGCCTAAGACAAGGGCCCTTCTGGAATTGGGGAGGTCGAGCTTGTTGAGAAGGAAAAAAAAAACCTTACTCCACCCCATCTCTTCACTGAAGCCTAAGTTCCTACAGGTCCTGAACAGTCTGGAAAGGGGCCATAGATTCAGGTCCACTAATGAGTCCTTGAGGTGACCTTAGGCAACTGGCACCACCTGCTGAGCCTCTTGGCTTGCAGGAGCATTGTCCAGCTGGAATGTATAAACTAAGATGCCAGCACCAGAAGAGACCCCGGAGGTCACCTGGCCCAGTAGTTTGAAACTCTTTATTCTTGTCAAGACAGTCAATGGAAAATGATAATACACACCGCTCACTTCTATTGGCGTAGCCAGGTTTTGAAAAGCACCTTGCTCTCTCACTCAAAAATAATCTAGGAATGTGAGAATGTGAGGGTGACATTGACTGCTTTCCTTTCTATTTTAAAAATGTATTACTAGTAGTAGCATCAATTGTGTAGTAAGTTACATTACTTGTGACTTATTACACAATTGATTATGACCACAGAACAGTGGGTTGCAGCTCTGCAAGGAAAAACTCATCATCTGGTCTAACTCCCTATACACTTGACCCTTGAATAGCACAGTTTGAACTGCACAGGCTTTTTTTTTTAAGATTTTATTTGTTTATTTTTAGAGAGAGGGGAAGAGAGGGAGAAAGAGAGAGAGAAACATCAATGTGTGGTTGCCTCTCACGTGGTCCCCACTGGGGACCTAGCCCACAACCCAGACATGTGCCCTGACTGGGAATCAAACTGGAACCCTTTGCTTCATAGCCCACACTCAATCCACTGAGCTACACCAGCCGGGGCTGCACAGACTTTTTTAAACTTAATGGTACTTATAAGTGCAGGATGGTATTGTAAAATGTATTTTGTCTTCCTGATGATTTTCTTCATAACATGTTCTTTTCTCTAGCTTACTTTATTGTAAAGATACAGTATACAATACATATAACACACAAAATAGGTGTTAATCTACTGTTTATATTATCAGTAAGGTTTTTGTCAACAATGCGCTATTAGTAAAGTTTTGGGGGAGTCAAAAATTATATGTAGATTTTTGATGATGTTGGGGCTGGGTGCTTCTAACCCTGCATTGTTCAAGGGTCAGCCGTAAGGTCAAGGACGCAAGTGAGACCCAAAGAGAGGATTTGACTTGCCCAAGGTCACACTGCTAGATAAAGGCAGAGCTGGACTAGCACCCAAGTACAGCCTGGGAGGATGGGAAAGAGAAATCCTGCTCTCACTCTGCCCTACAGCGATCATACGAAGATAAAAGGGGCTTTCCCTTTGAAGCCGAGGGGGCAGCGAAATCAGAAGTAGTGGCATGAGTACTATCACCAAGGCTTAGTTATCCAGGAGGATAGCAGAAACAATTGCTTCCAACTAAGTTTGACATGTGTGGACTTCGATCTTTGCTCCCACCAAATTGTTTCCCAGAGCTGCTACCTATGAGCTGCGTGGATGGGTTCACATTACACCTTCTCTTATTTCCCTGGCTTCCTCACTGGAAAGGAGTTCATAATAGGCCTGTGATGGGGGAGGGGAGAAGGCAGAAGTGATGGGGAGGAGGGTGAGGGGAAGCTATGAAAGGAGGAGGAGGCAGAGAAAGAGAAACAAGGATAACCACCATTCTTGATAATCCGCTCCCTGGATTAGCAGCCCATTAAATGAGAACTGATGTCAGCATTACTAGAAGTGGGATTGTTTCAGCATAGGGAAAAGAAAGGGGATGCTAGATAAATGATAGCCTCATTTATTCAGTCATTCAGTGGCTCCCTTACTGGTTTACCCAGGCTGTGGTGGTGCCATGCAAGGCCCTGCCAAAGGGGAAACCTGCCCTCGGGAAATTAATTATGAACAGGCATCGTTAATTTAGGAAGCGGCTTGTCTGAAATACTATGGGGGAGGGGACTAAAATTCTGAGGATTGGGGAGGAGTGAGGTTAGGGAAGGGAAGGCACTTTGGGGAGGAGGTGGCTCAGAGCTGGTTTTGGTCATGTGAATGGGAAGACACAGGGAATGGCAGGGCAAAGGGTAATACACAAGGTCAGGCATGAAAGGAATCAAATGCAGGCTGTGGGTGAGAAATGGTCTGTGGGGTTCACTGGGGCTGGACCTAGGACACGTAAAAGGGCCCAGGGTTAAGTACATTGACAGGACGTCCCGTGAAGGCCTTGTTAAGGACGTGGAGCTCTGGGGGCTTCTGAACAATGGATAAGACCAACACTACCCCTCAGAAAGAGTGAACAGGGTAGCAGGGGGTTGGTGTTTGCAAGTGGCTGTGTTGAGGGTATAGTAGAAAAAGCATCAAGTATAGGAGGCTAAGAGGCTACCTGTAGGGGCAGCTTCCAGAGATAGTCCAGGGGAAAGACCCGCCCTCTGGATAGGGCTCTGTGGAGGCAGAAGGTTAAAGGAACAGGGATGTGGAACTCGTTTCTCGGCCAGGGCCTGGAGAGCGCTGGGGCCAAACATGTAGTACAGAACTCAGAAAACAGTCTCAGGAACTAAGTCTCCAGTCAGGAGGGCTGAGAAATGTTTTCCCTGAGGTGGATTAGAGAATCCACCCTGTCTAAAGTTCAAAAACAAGCCTGAGACAGTGGCTGTTTCCAGTCCTGCGTTTGTGCTGCCTCGGTAGGACATTTCTGAAATCTGAGGATGTTCAGTGAGCAGGCAATCACAGGCCAAAGGAACACGAGAGTGGACAACTCTTTTTAACACCCCTCTGCTCAGTCAACCGAAAGCTGCAAAGACCTCACCTCTCTGAAGTAAGCAGTCAGCTTCCTTTTTTCTATGACAATGAGACCCTTTCCCATAGCTTTTTGTCCATTTCTCTCTGCCACTAGATCCTTAGGACCAGCAGTCCCTGGGCCCGTTTGTTGCCTCTGTGTCCCCAGTGCCAGCCACAGGTCCTGAGACACAATTACCCTCAGGGATGGCTTGGAGGCGGGTGAGGGAGGGGGCCGGTGATACAGAGAAAAAGACTTGAAACTGGAGTTGAGCTTAAATGCAAGTCTGAGTTAGAGCATTCCACTCTGTCCACTTCCGCTAATGACTTGATCCCTGAAGGCAAAGGAGCAAATCAAAACCAGAAGTGATTTTTCTTTGAGGGAAACCCTGATAATAAACAGGGTTTACTTTGGTCTTGGGAGATGAAAATTGCTGCATATTAAAAATACATATAAATATGTCCACGGTGAAAAGGAAGGCTGGCCCAAACATCATAGAATAAAGAGAAGTGGAGTCTCTACTTCCCCGCTGCTGAAGGAAAGGAATTTAAAGAGCCATTCATTGAAGAAATATTTTACTGAGCTCTTACTACATTTCAGAAACTGTGCTGAGTGTTGTAGCTAGAGAGGAATAAGGCTCAATCTTTGCCCTCAGAGCACTCACATTTTCTCCTCTATCAAAGCCAGTACAAAAGAAGAGAGGGACTGAGGATGAAAGAACCAAAAATGCATCCAAGAGGTATGTCTGAGCCTGCACAGCTCAGTACGATCTTGCTGTGGGCAGACAGGCAAAGTCAGACCTGGTAACAGGGGAAAACCAGATGCGACTCTGTGGCACCGTGAAGGACCTGCAACACAGGAGTCAGCTCATAGATGCCATTACATGCTAGGCTAGGGGATTTAAATCTTATCTTGAAGTCAGTAATATTGAGGATTTTAAATAGAAAAGATAACATGCTATCAATATCACCATGATTCTGCAAGGTATCCCATCAGTATGTATATCAAATGCAATACTGGGACAAAAATAATGATTCCTTTTAGAAGAAACAGGCCTTTGTCTAGGAAGACTTCACAGAGGAAGCACTGGGGGAAGCTTAAAGATGAGTTTGAAATACTCAGGCCAACAATGTGGAATGAGGTAGGCTAGGCATACGGCCTGGGAATCTCAAGCTTACTGCACACTGATAATTCTTCCATACCACCTGACTTCCAGTTACTTAATAATGTATACTCACTGAAAGGGTGTTTTGTATATTACCTGTGGGTAGGTGAACTCAGCATTCAGAAAGCAATTTGGGAAAGTAAATCAAGAACCATACAGTGGCCATATGTCAAATCTAGTAATTACATCTGTGGGAGTCTGTCTTGAGAAAATAATACTATTTCCAATGTGCAAAATATTATATGTATGAACATAGCACATATTAGATCATTAAAATAGGGGGAGAACTAGAAAACAAGCCTACAACACACTTCATTGAAAGATAGGTTATAAACTATGGTACATTTATGAGATGGATTATTTATTATGTAGCTATTTCTTTTAAATATTATGTGACAGCTTGGAAATAGTCAGTCACGCATGCTAAATAAAAAAAGAGATATAGATGTGCGAATACAGTCACAACTTTATTTTTAAAATCACATATATAAGAAAAAAGGGCCTAAGAAATAGTACCAAAGTGTTAATAAAAGTTGTGACTGGGGGAAGTTTGGGGAAACGATCCTTTCTTTTTTTCTATTTTGAAAATATGATTATTTTGTTCCCTTATATTCTTATTCTCTAAGTAGGGAGTGTGTGTCATCTATAGAATGAATTTCATTCTCTATACTCTTGGTGTGAATTTCTTCCAGAAATCACCAAGTCATCTAGTTCTTGTTTTTTTCCTCTTCTCATTAATTTGTAAGTACCCAAGTTTGAACATAAGAGTGGCTGTCTATTCAATGACATGATAGCTGACAAAGGGGAGCACATTTCCCTATACGCTGCCTTTCTAGGGCCTAGGGCCATTAAGAGAAACAACACTTGACACTTAACATAGTTTTATATATGCTGGACACTCTTGTAAGAACTTCACAGATATTAATTCATTAAATGCAACAATCCACCATGGCTGGTGTGGCTCAGTGGATTGAGCACCAACCTGAGAACCAAAGGGTTGCTGGCTTGATTCCCAGTCAGGGCACATGCCTGGGTTTCGGGCCAGGTCTCTGACAGGGAGTGCTCCAGAGGCAACCACACATTGATGCTTCTTTCCCTTTATTTCTAAATCTCTTCCCCTCTCTAAAAATAAATAAATAAATCTTTTTAAAAAATACAACAATCCCATTAGATAGTTATTATTATCATTTTTTTAACAGCTAAAGCAAATCGAGACACAAGGGTCAGCCACTTACCCAACGCTGCCCAGCTAATTGGTGGTAACACTAGAACTTGAGCCCAGGAAGTATGGCTCAAGGGTCTCTGCTCTTAATCACTCAAAAGAGGAAGCTTTGAAATAATCAACTATCTGGACAAACAACATGTAAAACCTACACAGATAATTGGGTGGTAGGGGTAGAGGACTAGAATTAGAGGGTGGAGTTTGAGAGACAGAGCTCAAGGATTTCTCAAGTAGGCCCTTTCCCAGGTGGAAGCCTCAATCTCTGGCAGCAGTTTCTTTCTGAGAAGATGGCAGGCATGGAGTAGCATCTGCAATACTAGTAATCATCTCTGTGTGAATATCTGGGTGGAGAGGGATTAGAGGTAACACTTAACTAAAGGTGAAAAGAATAAGGGAGCTATGTGTTTACATAAACTGGGTCTTCATATTTTCTTTGCCTACTGTTCCTGAAGCAGACACAACAATTGTTTCTTCTCTGGTGAGTTTACTTAGAACACAAAGCTCAGGCTTTGCCTGGAATTTTAGGTTCCCAGGGCTAGAGCAGAACTTTTGAGGTCATCTAATGTAGACTGTCCTTCTCTCTACCCTTACCATACATACACACATTTTTACACACAGAAGAGAATAGATAGCCATTAGAAGTAATGAGGGAAGAACCTGGTACCCAAAGAGGCATTGGTGGCCCCCTGTTAAAAGTGATTAACCAAAGGAGGCAGGAGTCATTATAGAAACACAATGATATTAAGTATTGAGTGATTCTTTCATTGGATGTGATTGATGTTTCTTCCAACACCCTGGGTTGAGTAAATGTTTAGATGGTATGTCTGACCTCTTGGTCCTTTGTTTTTAATTCATTAGTTCCAAGTCTTGGAAAGACATGTCTCAAATATCCACCTCAATAAAAGATCAGGATTATTCACAAGTAGCCAAGAGTTTGCAGGCAGCTGGTCTAAGTTGGGATACTTGTCATAACAAAAAATTCATGGCTTCTGAACCGCGAGCAAAACTATCGTGTTCTATCAGTCTGTCTTACAGGCACCCCTGTTTCAAAACTTTATCCAAGAACAACCACGGGCTCAGTAACTAGAAATCTACTTATCACCCCCTACACAAAAGAGCCCCATGTTTTTTAGGGAAAAGTTGACATTTTACCCAGCCCTACCTGATCAGAGTTGGGGACTCTTCTATATTCTCCATATCAAAGATGTACCCTTATCCCAAGTGTCATAGGACTACTTTACTTTTTCTTAATGGAAACTCCACCCTTAAATTTCAGACTTCACTATTTCTCTTTCAGCTTTATCAGTGAAAGAAGCCATGGGAAGGGACCTGAGAGACCAAACTTCTCATTTCAAAATGTGGAGAGGAAGTCCGAGGAGAAGAGGGCATCATCCTAGTATCGACTTGGTAATGAGAGTTGCTCCTGGTTCTCATCCCAGGGTTCTTTCTGCTTTACGCTCCTCAACTTTTATGTGGCATTGAAGATGACTTTGGGTAGCCAGGGAGCCCAGGGAGGTGCAGTGCCTGCCCTGGTCGTTTCCCTCCCCTCTCCTTACCACTCTCCTTGACCCCTTGTCTGAACCTGCACCAGGAAGGAAAGATCACGTGCTCTTACTCATTTCCATGTACTCTGGAGTCAGTCCAGTGTATGGTTCCAAGCTGTAGTCTCGGTCCCACTGCTCTGGATGCTTTGAATGGGCAGAGTCCGTTTCTCCAGGTTCTGTCTCATCTTTCAGCTTCCGAAATAGTTTTTTTAGCTTCCTGGAAAAGAAATGGACCAGTCACCAAAAGCCTGTGAAGGACAGAGTTAGTTCTGCAGACAGAAAGGAGAAACAAACTCAGCGTTGACACTGAAGTCATTTCTGATCCAAGGACAGAGAGAGGGATACTAAGGAGACTATTTTTCTCTTAAAGATAACCTAAGAAGCTCCTTTATCAGGGTAATGAAAGGTTTCCCCACAAAGGATCAGGAAAAGAAACTGAATTCTTGTTGCTTTTTAATAAACAACAAGAGAGTTGGCTCTTCTTGCCAAATACTGAGACAGTCCTATTATCTAACAGGTGATCTATCCCCACTCTTCGTGGGGAAGAAAAGGTGTTCAGAAAATAATAGATACTTGCTCTCCTCCAAACTCAAACATTTTCAGCTCTCAAAAACATAAACAGCATTGTCTTTCCATTAAAAGCCAAGCTAAACACTATCTACCACTACTGTGAGTCAAAATCAATCCTCTTCCACAAATTTACACATCAAAGCTCTAACCCCCATGTGACTGTATTTAGAGATAGGGCTTTCAGGAGGCAATCAAGGTTAAATGAGGTAAAAAAAAAAAAGTAGGGTCCTAATCCAATAGGATTGGTGGTCTTATGCGGCAAGGAAAAAACAGTGATTTCCCTGTCTGTGCCATGTGAGGAGGACACAGTGAGGAAGTGGTTGTCTGCAAGCCAGGAAGAAGGCCCTCACTGGAAACTGAACTTTGCCAGTTCTCCAGAACTCTGAGAAAATAGATTTCTCTTATTTAAGCCACACAGTCTGTGGCATTTGTTATACAGCCCTAGTAGACTAAGTCAATCACATGTAGTACTTTTTTTTTGGTCTAGAATGATAACAAGACAATAATGGCCCATCCTCTCTGGGTTGGTATGAGGAGTAAATGAAACAGTTTATACAATTTTTAGCATAATATCTGGACATGGTAAGCATTCACTAGATGGTAGTTATTATTATTTTAATATTAAATGTTAAAATATACCTGAGAGTATACAGTCTTTGCATACTTCCTATTGATACACAATATATAGAGAATGAAATTAGGAGAAGGAGCAGGCTGCCAACTCTGCTAACTATTCTATGAGAAAGTTTTTAGGAGATAATTGCAAGCACAACTAACATCAGAACAGACAGAATCAAAGACTCGAAAAATTTGATGGGATTTGGAAGTTCATGCTCCATCTAAATGCAGGAAACTACCCCTGCTTTCCACATTCTTCACACAAGATCATCCAACAACCCCTGTGTAGCTATTTCCAGACTGATACTCCTGTTAACATTAAGCATCTCATTCTGTTATTAGAAAGTGCTTCTGACAGTTAATGAAAATCTCATCATTCAAAATTATGTTCTAATCAATGTCTCTCATATATTATTTGCCATCAAGAAGAGGCAGTATACATAATACTGACTTCTGGCCAAGACGGAGGTGTAGGCAGATACACCTTGCCTCCTTGCACAACCAAAAGAAGGACAAGAACTAATTTAAAAACAAAAAATAAGCAGAGATGCTAGAAAATCAAACTATATGGAAATCCGACAACCAGGGAATTAAAGAAGAAACATTCATCCAGACCAGGAGGAGGGGCAGAGATGGGCAGCTGAGGTGGAGAGGACTCACAGCAAGGCAGCAGCTGGCAGACCAGATGAGGCGGTGTCTGGAGAAGTGGGCAGTCCCACAGTGGCATGTGGATAAGATAAACCAGGAGGAACAATTGGGGAGAAAGACAGATCACGCAACCCAGGAATCCAGTGCGAGGAAATAAAGCCTCAAAACCTCTGACTGAAAACATCTGAGAGGGTTGATGCAGCAGGAGAAACTCCCAGCCTCACAGGAGAGTGCATTGGAGAGATCCACAAGGTCCTAGAACATGCACAAACCCACCCACCTGGAATCAACACCAGAAGGGCCCAATTTGCTTGAGGGTAGTGGGAGAAGTGGCTAAAAGCCAGTAACAGCTGAGCAAGTGGAATTGTTCCCTCTCGGACCTCTCCTCACCATACAGTGGCACAATGCAGCGACATAGGTTGCCCCACCCTAGTGAATACCTAAGGCTCTACACTTTACTACATAAAAGGCATGCTGAGACATAAAAATATGGCTCAAATAAAAGAACAGATCAACGCTCCAGAAAAACATACAATTAAGTGACAAAGAGATAGTTAACCTATCAGATGCATAGTTCAAAACACTGGTAATCAGGATGCTCACAGAAATGGTTGAGTATGACCACAAAATAGAGGAAAGAGTGAAGGCTATGAAAAGTGAAATGAAGGGAAATGTGCAGGAAACCAATAGTGAAAGGAAGAGAATTGAGACTCATGTCAAAGGTTTGGAGAATAAGGAAGAAATAAGCATTCAACCAAAACAGAATGAAGAAATAATTCAAAAAATGAAGAGAAGCTGAGGAATCTCTGAGACAACTTTAAATGTTCCAACATCCAAACCATAGGGGTGCCAAAAGGAGAATAGAAGAGCAAGAAATTGAAAACTTATTTGAAAAAATAATGAAAGAAAATTCCCTAATTTGGCAAAGGAAATAGACATACAAGTCCAGGAAGCACAGAGAGTCCCAAACAAGTTGGACCAAGGGAAGCACACACCAAGGCACATCATAATAACATTACCTAAGATTAAAGATAAGAAGAGAATCTTAAAAGCAGCAAGGGAAAAGAAAACAGTTACCTACAAAGGCGTTCCCAAAAGACTATCAACTGATTTCTCAAAAGAAACCTTGCAGGCAAGAAGGGGCTGGAAAGAAGTACTCAAAGTCAAGAAAGGCAAGGACCTACATCCAAGATGTCTCTATTCAGCAAAGCTTTCATTTAGAATGGAAGGGCAGATAAAGTGCTTCCCAAATAAGGTCAAGTTAAAGAAGTTCATCATCAGTAAGCCATTATTATATGAAATGTTAAGGGGACTTATCTAAGAAAAAGAAGATAAAAAATATGAACAGTGAAATGACAACAAACTCACAACTGTCAACAAACGAACCTAAAGGAAAAGAAAAACAATGAAAATAAAAACTAAGCAAACAACTAGAACAGGAACAGAATCAGAGAAATGGAGATCACATGGAAGGACTTCAATGGGGAGGGGAAAGGGAAAAATAGGGGCAAAAAGGTACAGGGAAGAAGAAGCATAATTGGTAGGCATAAAATGGATTAGAGGAGAGATCAAAAATGGTATAGGAGACAGAGAACCCAGAGAACTTATATGTCCAACCCATGGTCATGAACTAAGGGGTGGGGGATGCTGGAGGGTTGGGGGTGCAGGGTGGAGGGGGGATGAAGGGAGAAAAACTGGGAAAACTGTAAAAGCATAATTAATAAAATATACTTTTAAAAAGAATTATAGGAATAATTTTATGGCAATTTACAAAAAGAGAGAACTTGGACAGGATGCAGCAAAATAGAGGTACTCTGGTGGGGGAGTAAATTTGTAAGCTGTTTCGGAAAGTAATTATAAAACATGACTAATCTAAAAACATTCATTATCTTTGTTGTAATTTTTCTCTAGGAAATCTGTCCTCAGGGAAGTCCTTAATGCACAAAAAATAGTTATTTACAAATATCCATTATTATATTCACAAGCAAATTACTGCACATTCTTTACATTGGATCTTATAATTTAATACAAATGTTTTGGGCCTCAATCTTATCTTCAGTGCAATGATATGTTAAATTTGGCAATGCATATGAAATTATTTTTTGACTTACAGAATGATTTTATTATCACTTACAATGGTAGTTAATATTTAGGGAGTTCAGAGTTCCCATTTTAGGGGAGTTAATGTTAAATTATTATTTTCATAGCATCTTGTAAAAGGAAATAGTACTCATGTGACTAAACAAATTAGAATATACTCAAGAATTCTTTTTAATGGTTAAACTTTTTCATAATGATTGAAATGAAAAAATGATTTTTATGAAAAAATGTAAAGGGCCTATTGTTCACTTACAACATATGTTAACAAGCTTAGTTATGAAGTGAAATAGTCTCAAATATGAGGTACGATGAGGTACGATGTACCTGCATAGGAAAATGGCGTGCACAAAGACACTTCTTCACTATGTATGGGAGCTGTGCTAGAGGATTTATGAAAGCATGTGAAATTACACCTAAAACTGTGTTATTAGTGACTGTGCTTTTGTTTGTTTTACTAGATGAATGAATGTATTTGGTCAAATTTACTTTGGTTTAAATATCTCTTTTTAAATATGTTTGTAATTTGTACTATGAATGTGGATATTTCTGGACTGCAGGAGTTACTGTCAAAGTGAGTTTATTTTATAGAACCATCTAATGTGATATACCAATTTTTATAAGTGATAGTTAGATAATTCTAATAACTGTATATTTGACAAACTATTAAAATGTTTTACATTGAAAAAATAAAAAAACAGTTTCATAATTCACAAGCTATAGTTTCTTGGGCAGTTATTAAAACTCCATAAACTTTAGTTTCTTATCTATGAGAAAATGTCAACTAGCCCATAGGGCTAGTCTATGTAACATGCTTCACTTAGGGCTTGGTACATAATAAGAGCTCACTAAATATATCTATTGTTGTCCCCATTATCATTATCATCATCAAAGGAGGATTTAAAGAATGAATTGAGATTCATAAAAGCAGCAGTAAAAGAAAATATTTTATAATAAATTAGCAAACAATAATTCTGTGATAATAAGAAATTGAGAAAAACCCAGATGGAGCCTAATGATTCTGAAGCCAAATGGTGTGGGCCAGCTGAGACACTATCTGAGAGGATAAAGAAAAAAAAAATAAAAGAAAGAGAAAAAGAGAAGGAAAGAATGGAGGGAGGGAGAGGGAGTGGAAGGGAGGTCTAGAACCAGAACTCAAACTGAGACTTTTTCTCCAGGTACCAGTAATCAGAAAACTTGGCAAAATCTTTAGTAAAAAATAATTAGTGGTTTTGGACTTCCGGCCAAGATGGAGGCGTAGGTGGAAACACTGTACCTCCTCTCACAACCAAGATTAAGGACAACAAATATTTACAAACAATAACACAACCAGAACACAGAAAATTGAAATACGGAAGTCGACAACCATTCAACCTGACC
>PVKM010026253.1:0-19448 GCA_004027735.1 Carollia perspicillata | reverse complement strand
TAAATCTAAAAAAGAGTACAAATGTGCAAAAACAATGTAGAAAATTAGTTTCCTAAGCATAACTGAAAACTTACATTGATGTGAATAAAAGGACTGCCTATAATTGCATAAAAGTCAACCCTTCCAAGCATGCCTTCTTAAAAGTCTATTTGTAGCCCTCGGTTTTACATGGGATACACTACAAAGTTCTATGCCTTTAAAGATTCACTGATGTAAGTCTCACTATCTACACTGTGTAATCCCACACTACAAGAAAGGAAAGACTTCTAGTGGAAGAAACCACTGTCATTTTCATTTAAAAGAAATTACTTACTTCATACTTGTGCTTAAATACAATTCTATTGTATTTTCTTTATTGTATTCAATAAAGAAAAATAGGGAATATAAACCATAAAGTTACTCTGTCAAAGAAAACAGGCAGTTAGTTAATCATTAAAGTCACACAAATAAATATAAAACAGACTATAAAAAATACTGTGGCTGATAACTCACTGATGAATATCAACACGATTTACAAAAGTGTTTTTACTATGTAATGAAACATACATAAAATCACAACTAAATGTATATACATATTTACTAGTCAGAAATATGTTGACCCAATACCCAAAGGCAAACACATGAATGTTCCCAACAGCGGCACAAGTTACTGAACTAAGAATTCTCCTTTGCACATATCCATGTAATTTCCTGATTTAGAGAGAGTTTGCCCCGGCCGAGTGGCTCAGTTGGTTGGAGCGTCATCCTGTGCACTAAAGGGTTGTAGGGTCCACCCCCGGTCAGGGCACATGCCCAGGTTGCAGGATCGATCCCAGGTCAGGGCACAAAAGCAGGAGGCACCTGATCGATGTCTCCCTTACATCTCCACCTCTCTCCATTTTTCTCTCCCCTCCCCCTCACCACTTCTTCTCTCTCTCTAAAACCAACAAAAACATATCCTCGGACGAGGATTTTTTTAAAAACTCAAAAAGGAGATTTCTTGCACCTACTTCCACCGGAAGACACTACAGGCCAAGAAGGCTGCTTCGGACTCTGGCTCTCCTTCCCTTCCAGAGCCCCCAGCTCCACACCTGCCCCAGCAGCCACCGCTCGGGCTGCCCTGTGAGGGCGACCTGCGTGCCCACACCTCAGGCGGGGGCTGCCGCAAACTTTTCACATCCTTCATGTTGATTGCCCTGTGTGACATCTTGCTTATAGCGCAGATCAATATCTTATTTTTATCATTTATTTCCAAGTAGCTCATGTTCATCTTAAAAATTGTGTTAAGTTGCATATATACAAAATAGAAAATGGAGATTATGACTAAATGAACAACCCTTCATGTACATCTGGCCTTTGACTGGCTATGTCAACAGGCACGTCTTAACACCTGCCTGGTAAAATCCTACGTGCTGGAGCCACAGAGCGCTGCTCACCAGACAGAGGCACCCTGGCGGGAGGTCACCAGCCTCCAACATAGCCACGCATTCTCTCTGCCCTGTAATAAACCTTAAATTCAATACAAACAAAAGTACACTAGCTATTTTAAAGGAAAAGGAACTGTGAAAGTATACCCGTGTGGAAATCAACCAGATATTTGGAATTCTATGGGAACACGTTAACAAGAAGAAAACAGGCACCTGGCAGGAAAAAACTTTAAGGAAATTATTGAGACACGATGCACATCCTATCAAAACAACACATGAAGTGGTGAGTCATTTGACGAGGACCATCTAAAAATGCCCCGTGACTTAAAAAATACTCTGTAAGTGTATTAAGATTTCACTGTGGCACAGGAGGATTTTTTTTTTTAAGTACTAAGATGTTCAAATGATCCTGTGCCCAAAAATAAAGAAATAACTAGCACAGCCTCAACATATCCACAACAATCCCCTTTAAGGTCACTGAGACAAGGCCCTTCCCATTTGCCTGCCCTAGTTCAGTCTGGGCTAATGCTGCGGTGTTCAGTGTAATTCGGGGCTGTGGAGGGCTTAGCCCTGCACTGGAGAGCTGTCCCAACAGCAGACACATTAGAATCGGCTCCCCCTTGACAAGGTGAGCAGAACACCAAGACCTCGATCAGACCTCTCCGGAATTCTGTGAGACTGTTTTCACTTTCAAGTGTCTAGTTAGAAATATATGTGTGTATATACACATACACACACTCAAAGCTAGGTTTTTCTAGACAAATTTAAGATGTAAAGTCTTTACCAGCACATTGCCAAAACAAATTGAAATACCAAAGAACAGTTTTTTCTGCTGGATGATATTCAAGTTTCTCTCCCTCACCAAATAGTTACTGTACATGGTTACTTTATTTATAAGCCCAAATTAAAAGAATACTTTAAATTATTAGCAACAAGGAATTACGTAATTTCAATAAGTTTTAAATCAAGAGTTTGTGATGGAATTTGACACCTGAAAGATAACCACCCCAATTACATTTACGAACTAAAATGAACTATACCAATTTTTCATTAAAATGTCTGTTTCTTAACGTTGCTTGTTTTTATATCGTCATTGAGACAGATACATGAGTACAATATAGGTCATATTTAGGGCACTAGAACAGAAAAAATACTGGACGACACTTCAATTCCCATCACACTAGGTACGGCCCCCGGAGAAAAAATGCCTTCGCTCAGGGGGCCAGAACGCCCTGCCCCACGCCATCTCCACATCAAAACATATTTGTTTGCATTCGCGGCTGCTGATTCGGCAGCACTGACAACTCCTTAAAAGCTACTCCCAAGCCTCATCTCCAAGCCTGCCGTGCCCAGCACATGCCTGCCTCACAGTAATTGCTAGCCAGCCTCCACCCAGTGAAGGCTCCGGACGCAAACAGAACTCTCAGACTCCCCGGGATGGAAAAGCTTCGGAAAGAACACCTGGACGAGAGGATTTAGAGCCCCTACACCCAACAAGTAAAAGCCCAAACAGAGACACACCCAATATCCAAATCACCAATGTACTGGGAAACATTATCTTCAGGTTCTTAAGAAGCAGACGGATATTATACCTTCAAATGTCATCTTTTTTATGAGCACAAGTTTGTTTTCTTTCATGTTACTGGTCAGGAGCTGCATGAAATGCTAGAGGTTTTAGCATTTGCTACGCCCGTCGAATAAAAGTTGTGAAATCTAACAGAAGAGAAATCACCAACTTCCTTAAGAGAAAGAAGGGGGAGCTGAAGGGGGAGTAAAGAAGAGGAGAAGAGGGAGGGGTAGAAAGAAGAGAGAACCATTATAAATGTTATTTTAGCTAAAAATACCCAGTTGTCAAAAAATGCCACAAACTTCAGGGCCCGTTCTCCACACAGCCTAAATGGAGTCAGGTACATTAAGTTCCCCTCTGCTAAAATGAAATGAATGCCAATTTCAGTCATCTTTAAGTCCAATTAAAAATAATTACTAGATTATCACTGGCTGATTCCACCTCGCTGCTCATGAAGTATTCAGACGTCAACATGAGCTGCCGTCACCGGGAAACCCCGGGGTGTGATCAATCGCCCCTCCCCGTAAAGACACGACGCCACAGCAGCACCTTCGAACCCAGATTCCAAACAATTTAGATGCTGCCCGTCAAGTGTCTGAAAGCACTCTGGGAATCAGTGTTGTGCTAGCAATCCAAGAAAGGGCTAAGACACCATCCTTACCTCCACAGGGACACAGAGTCGGGGTGCACCATGGAAAAGGTCTCAGATCAACCCCCTGGTTTCAGATAAGGTCGCTGGGGCCCAGAGAGGGGACATGGCTCACCTGGTATGCATGTCAGTCGCAATGCTAAGATTTTAACCCAAATTCTGTTTCTGGCTCAGCCTTTGCTACATGCAGACTATCCTTTTTTTTTTTTTTTTTAACTTCAAAAGAGACCTTTATTTCTAAACTTCTCGCAACTCTGCAAGTATCAATGTTACCACACAAATGAGAGAGCCATAAGAGCACACCATAAGAAACATCACTGCCCAAACGGTTGTTTGCCTCCTCATTGTCTTTTAAAAACCTTCTAATTGCACACAATCTATTGCCATTTTTAAAATGGCATGTCCAACTCCTAAAAAAAATGCTCTTAAATTCATTTACATCCAAAAAACTTGCCTGCTTCTACTAATTTCTGCTGTTGTTTTTCCACAAAGATGCCATAACCAGCGAACCTAAAGCTTTCTGCTATGAATGTGAAAGAGGAAAAATGCTTACTCCTATTTTTAATCAAAAACCTTCTAATAAACCAATACCCGGACTACAGTTAGCATTCCTATCAGGATCAGATTTTTCTTCAGCTGTTCAGAATGAAGTCGGACTATCTCTAGTACAGCACCATTTCTGGAAGTAAACCAACTGAAAAGCTAATTTGGGACTTTCTGCAGATAGGAAGATAACCTAGAGCCTTCCTTTTTATTGCAAAACAACCTAATTTATCTATATGTGGAATCTAGCTCACCTTCTTACATAAGATTTTAACATGTTTTTATAAAGCTAAAAATCAGAGGACATGAAACCTATGTCCCACAACCATGTCTGTCCAAATGGAACCTTCCTAACTAAAGACCAAGGAGTAGTTAGAATGCCCGCAGCTGACACCGGAGCGGTTTTGGTGCTCTTATAGTCAATGAGTAAACTATTGATCTTCCTGATTAGCAAATGGGAAACACAACGTAAGTATTTCATATACAGACTCAGTGCAACAAGAAACATGCAATTTAAGAATACTTCTATTTTATTCTGCCTATGAATTCACCAATTAAAAACCTATAAAATCATCAGTGATAGGTCCTGTATGTTGTCCCCTACCGCCAAGAATGGGGAGTGACTGGCTGGAAACTGGCCAAGTCTCTAGGGGCTCTAATAATTAGTCTAAAAGTGACTCCAGAAATCCATTCCCTGAGAACTCTTGAGAAGTTGCAAACCTGGCAATTCCATGAAAGGCAACACTTAAAGGGTTGGATGAGCTGTTCTTACACATGAAGGTATTCTTCCACCGCTCCACCCCACACAAATTCCACTTCTCCCAAACTTTATTAACAGTCAGTGAAATCACTACCTACAGAAATCATTACTATGTAGAGAGATAATCAAGACCTCCCATTTGGAAAGAATAGGAAAAAATGCCAGGATAGGAAAAGAATCTGCTGAGATTCCCCAACTCTAATCCATCACGACCTGTGGAGAATGACAAGATTCAAATATAGGAGACAGGCATGGGCCATTCCAACTTCCAAACAGGCAGAATCTACATACTATAGACAGGAGCCTCGTGTTGACTCTAAGTAAGATCCTAGAGCGGAATATTAAAGGGGCGATGTCAGTACCTCATAGGGGAAGCAGTGGCCGCTTGGATCCAGTATGGGTTTCCCAAGAATAAGTGACTTGAGAATAACCCCATTCTGTCACATGGTTACTAAAACTGGTAATTCTGTATAGTAGGGATACAGTGTTGTAGATTTGGTAGACAGTGTATATCCTGATGACAAGATGGACGACTAAGAAGGAAATGCTAGTATGAATCAGAGTAATTAATTGAACAATGTAACCTGAAATTGATAAACACCAACTTGAAATGAAATTCGTACAGATGCACCAAACTGCCCTTCCCTAGACCTCAGCATAGTTAATAATCTCCTTAAGGCATTAAAAAAATGCATATCACGATCTCACCTATAAGAGGAACCTAACGAACAAAAATAAAACGAATGAGCAAAATAGAACCGAAGGCATGGAAACATGGAACAAACTGACAACCACCGGAGGGGAAGAGGGAGCGAGACAATGGTGGAAAGAAGGGGAAGGGACTAGTCAGAGAACATGTGTGAATGACCCACGGACATGGACAACCGTGTGGGGACTGACTGTGGGAACAGGGAGTGTGCTAGGCAGAGGAAAGCAAAGAAGGTAAAAATGGCACAACTGTAATACAATGACAATAAAAAATGTTTTTAAAAAAGAAATGCATATCAAATTGGTGGATAACTTGGAACCAAAAAAAGGGTGGTGAACGATGATAGATAAGCAATCTAAAAGACCTTGAAAGACTAGAATAAATGGTCACATACAGGAAAATAAATTTAAGAGAAATATTACATTCTATTCAGGGGACTAAGAAGCCAACTGCACAAGTCCAGGAATGAGATGGGGCTCATCGGCAACAAGTATAAAAACAGACTTTGTGATTTTGAGATGACTTGAATATCGGAAGCCAATGCCCCTGTTCAGAAGTACCATAGTTGGAAAGGGATTGCCTGAGAAGTTATTCTGTCCCAGGTTCTGTGCTAAGCCCTTCACATTGACAGTCTTCCTGAGTCCTTATACCAGCCCTTTAAGAGAAAACAGGTAAAAACTGAGGCTACGAGTTTAAGTGACTTGCCCAAGACAAGGTAGGAAGTAGCAGAGCTGAGCCTCCCCCAAGCCTCTGACTTGCAGTTGGCAATCTGAACCTCGAGGCCCCACTGCTTCCCTAGAGGAAGGAGCAGGAGTGTCTCCGCAAGGGCAGGAACGGCTCTACTGCACTCCGTACTGTCAAGTGGAAGTATTACACTTTAAGAGAAGAGAACATTGGAATACGTTCAGTATTCCAGGGATGAGAGAATTCAAAATCTCATCATTCAACAAAAGCTAAAGAAACTGAGGTTTTTATATCCCAACTTAAGTAAGGCTTAAATGTAGGATATGCATTTAATTTTTAAAAATGGAAAGGGCTTTCATGGAGGAGAAATTGTTCAGAATGGCCTTCACACAGAGCCATAATAATAAACTTAGTGCAGGAGAGATTGCTTTTAATCCCCTAAGGTTTCCAAAAATTCATCCCCCCTCCAAAAGAAACCATCCAACCAACTACAAACCAACTAATATAACTCGGGGAGAGCTCGGCACCACAGCAAAGCAGCAGCAGAAACCCCGTGGAGTGCAGAAGCCGAGAACGGCGGCACAGAAAAGCACAGGGAGCCTCTCGCCTGCATCACTCCATCTCCTAGTCCAAAGCCAAGAAGGACCCCCTGAGAGGGATTTGACCCAACAGGCAAAGGACAGTAGGAAAACCCCAGCCACTATGGAAAACAGGGTGAAGGTTCCCCAGAAAATTAAAACTAGAACTACCATACAGTCCAGCAATCCCACTTCTGGGCATATCTCCTAAGGAGTTGAAAAAACTATCTCAGAACAGTATGCAACGCCGTGTTCCCTGCAGCCCTCCACACAATAACCAAGACATGGGGACAACCTGAGTGTCCCTCAGCCGATGAATGAAGAAAATGTGGCATATACACATGATGGAATATTATTCAGCCATGGAAAAGGAAATCTTGCCTTTTGTGACAAAATGGATGAAACTGGAGGGCATTATGCTAAGTGAAATAAGTCAGATATAAAAAGACAAATACTGTCTTCTTTAAACTACAGCATCAGTAATATGTGGAATCTCTTAAAAAGCCAATTTCATAGAAACAGATACTAGAATAATAGTCGCCAGGGGCTGGGGGCACGAGGAAAAGGAGAAATGTCGGTCAAAAGGCATAAATGGTCAGCAGCGCGCTCTTAAGATCTGCGGTGCCAGGCAGCGACCACAGTGACAGGGGTGCAGGGACAGCTGGGGAGAAGCTGAGAGTGGGGCTTAGGGGCACTCACCACAAAAAAAAAAATAGTTGACTACATGAGATGATGGATGTGTTAATTACCTTGATCTTGATCATTATTCCACAGTGTGCATGTACCTATTTAAAGTATACGTGATGACTGGGTCTACAATCATACTTTTTAATTATTCTGCAGTAACATTCAGGAAAAGAACACAGACTGGGGCGTCGCTACGGTTATTAGTGCCCCACCACAATACACTCAAGGACGGTGCCCAAACGGGCAGCCCTCTGGAGCTATGTGCATCTGCTGGAAAGCAGGGGAAAACTTTTAGGGTTCTTTCAATACAAAGACTGATCCTAGTCAAGAACTTCATTCATTTCCCCAGACAGAATGTACGATTTTCTAAGAGAGTCCTGGGGAGTCTCCCATTTATATCTGAGAAGGACTAGCCATCTAACTTCCTAAGCGAACTTTATCTTCCCTCCCTATACCCTGATGTTTCCCAATGTAAGCCACACATGATACACAAGAAAATATTGCCATGAGCCTTTGCGGGGATGCTGTAAACCAGAAGAACTTGTCATGACAGTTGGCAAAATAACTAGCCAACCGACATATGTATAATCTACTTTGAGCACTCTACAAAGTAGCCTAAATCAGGGTCCCTGCTTCCAGTCGGGTCTGGAAAGTTGAGACACACAGGAGCATGTAATGAACCCAGGAGCAGGTGGAAAGTGATAAATGAGAGATACCGGCAATAGGATAACAGGGGTTCAGAAAGGAAGGAGCTCAGTTGCTACTAAGTTGGCCAAAGGTTTCAGGGGAAGGTGGTTTGAGCACACTTTGAGGACTACAGGACAGGCATGCCTCATTTTATTGTGCTTCACAGATGTGTTCTTCACAAATGGAAGGCAAGACTCTACAGCAGCAAAAGAAGATTACAACTCACTTTATTGCAGTGACTGGAATTGAACCCATAATGTCTCCCAGGTCTACCCATATATTTTAGCTAGAGAGGAAGAACTGCCTCCTGTGAACAAAGTTAATGAAGTTTTAAAGTACACAGAATGTCCCATTAGGCAATTACCAGTCCTGGCTGATGCAAGTGGACAGTTCACGAGAGGATGCAGAAGGGGACAGGTGACATGCCCACAGCACAAAAGAAACACCATGAGAAAATGCAGTCATGACCCTTTCCCAGATACTTTCAGATACAGAAACCCAGGAACACCTAAAGGTTGGACAAGTACCTAGCAAACCCAACTGTCTCATCTTTTTGAAAAATTATGTCAGGCCCACCGGAGAGATTCAGAACCCAGGTGATTCCAAGGAATAACCAGGCTTAGAATCCTGGGTTAGGGTTTCAAATAACTCATAACCTCATTAATCACTGAGCATTTCCTATCATTTGAAACTCTAACACCTGGTCATTCAGCAAACCATGAGGCCGGTAGAGCAAGGAAACAAGGAAGACTACAGACAAAGAACCAGGTAACAATGCACAAACCATAAACAAGGTAATTAGGAGAGAAAGAAATTTGCCCACAAGGTCTTAGCCTGAACCATCCAGTCCAATGAAAACCTCTTGATCTTCACAGATACTCGGAAGTTCAAGACCTCCTTTGCTTCAAGTCCTGGTTTATAGAGTCCCTGCAAAGGCTGATGGTGATGTTTTCCTGTGTATCAGATGTGGACATTTTTATCACAAAATCTAGAAACAATCGGCCCACTCGTCTGTCATCTTCCCAGAGCTACCCCACCCCCCTTTCCCATGGTGAAGCTCCTCGCTAGGGAGGGAGAAGGGTAGCCTATGACCTTCCTGCATGGGGTCCAGACTTCCTTGTCTGAAATCTCTCTGGACTACGTCCAGGAAGATAACTCAGTCATTTCGACCTGATGACTGCTGATCAAGGTGAGGTATGTTCATAGTCGCAATAGTCCAACCCTTCAAATGCTTACTGAGGGCACAGTGCTGAGCCTGCTGTGGACAGTACATTCCTGGCAGTGCTGCCCAAAACGCAAAGGCCGAATTGACCAATGCCCTCCTTGCTTTGAAATTTCATGATGTTAGAACTGGCAGGTTCTCAGAGACCATCGAGTCAACTTCCTTCCGTTTCACCAGATTAAGAAATTAAGACCGAGGGACAGCTCACACTCACCCAACAACACACAACTGAGAGGTCCCAGCTGTCTCCATCCCTGCCTTGAACTTGAAGCTTGAGGTGCTTTCCCCTGAAGTCACACTGACATCTCACTGCCTTCAGAAACCTGGGAAACCTGCTAAAGCTATTTTTTTAAATGTCTACTTTCCATTTGTTTCTAATACAGCCACCACCATCTTCCAGCACTTACTCTCTGCCAAGCACTACTAGAAGGGGCTCTCTGTGAAGTTACTCATCGTATTCTCGGAACCACCCAAGGGGGCAGGTTACAACGGCTGTCCCCACTTCACAAATGGAAAACGTGAAGTGGAGAGAGGCCACACAGCCGGGACAGAGCCGGGGCTCTCTAATAAGACAGCCTGGCTCCGGAGTCCTCACTCTTAACCACTTTGTTATGGTTCGTGAAAGATAATGTCTTTAAATTATAAAATGATGGAAAGAGAAGGAGCAAGCCTTAAGCACAAAGTGTTTGATAATCAATTTAAGAACTAAACCATAAATTCCATTAATATATGTAATATATGATCATCTATTTATTAAGTTAAAGGAAAATCTATGTGTATACCATAAAGAAATATATAAAGCGTATTAACATTTTAAGCTTAAAAAAATTTTTTTTCATTTATTGATTTTAAAGGGAGAGAGAGAGAAACATCAATTTGTTGTTCCACTTATTTATGCATTTATCGGTTGATTCCTGTATGTGCCCTGACTGGGAATCGAACCATGACCTCGGCCTATAGAGAGGATACTCAACCTTGGCGTATCCAAACGAGCTCTTAAGCAACTGAGTTATACGGCCAGGACCCATTTTAAGCCTATTTTATTTATTTTTAAAAACATTTTATTTACTTATTTTTAGAGAGAGGGGAAGGTAGGGAGAAGGAGAGGGAGAGAAACATCAATGTGTGGTTGCCTCTTATGCACCCTGAACCGGGGACGTGGCCTGCAGCCCAGGTATGTGCCCTGACTGGGAATCGAACCTGTAACCCTTTGGTTCGCAGACCAGTGCTCAAGCCACTGAGCCACACCAGTCAGGGCTTAAGCCTATTTTAAAAAGTGGAATGATCATGTACATACCAGTCAAACAAAACCTGCCACTCGAAATAGGCAGAAATGTTCTTTAAGTACTGATTTTAGAAGAGTCTCTTCTGGACCTGCTATGAAAAAGGAAGGTGTCACTGAGCTCCCCTGTGCTGGCCTTCACTCACGGATACAAGATGTCTTCTCTACTGTTAAAGGAACACTATTTTTACATTAACTTTCTACAGAAATCCAACCTCAAACTGATAATTAAGAAAAAGATTAAACTAAAATAAGAGAAGACGCCTCTGAAGACAAATACAAATATATCTGATAAAAGTGTTCAAAGCCAAGATCTCTGAAACAAATACCCAATATTCAGTTACATTAACTTTTTAACTTTCCCTCAAATCAAAAATTATGTCAAAGCTCATTATATTGGTTATCCAGGAGAAGAAGTCCAGCAGCAGCAATGGTAGAAATAAACAAATTACAATTGTGCCTAAGATCAAATTTCAAGGGAAAAACTGAAGTCAATTAAGAAGACGTACTATCACATAAAAAAAGTTACATGAAATTTTACCAGCCAAATATCTCAGTGCCAAGTGTTCAAAAGCCCACTCAAAATGCAAGAGGTCCTAAAAACTCTAAAACCAGAAAAGTATTGCCTTAAACATGAAACCCACAGTCCAGAGAATTGAAGCAAAGAGTGGTGTCTGGCACACAGTAGACCCTCCAATATTTGGTGAATGAATATAATTGAAGAAAATGGTCACAGAAAGAAGAATGGGAAAGAAACTGCCCAAATCGCTAAACAGCAGGGTGACACTGCTTTAAGCTTTTGAGAACTTTTAAATACTAGGATAGTAACAAAAGAACTAAGGATTGTAGATCCTGGACAAAAGGACAGACTCCATCCAGTGAGGGCAAAATGCCTGGTCATAGAGGACCTGCACTTCTTAAGAAAAACATCCCCAAGCCTAGCTCTGCCTAAGTAAGGGTCCAGAGTCAAGGCCAAAGGGCGGTATAATATTCACAGTACAACTCTAACGTGGCAAAATTTCCTGAAATCTGGTGCATTTCTAATGCCACACTGTTTTTGATTTAGAATTCTCAATAGGAGTTGCTCAGCTTGACCCATCTCTTCATGACAAATCTTATTGAAGGTCACAGGAGAAAAAAACATCCTATAGCTTTTCTGCTCCACTACAGCGACATAAATACAAATGCAATTAGACAAAACCTACATAAACCAGATCTGTTCTCTCTGATCAGTAAATTAAAGGATAATGAAATCACACGCGGGCTGGGAGTGCGAGAGTGAGTGGGGATCTGTGCAGCACCATCCTAGCCATGCCCCAACCAGGACGGAGTTTCCAACATTGACGGAATACATCTTTTCCGGGGAGGCAGCACTTGGTCAGAAATTCGGGCAGGACTAAAGTTAGAGCTGCGTACCAATATAGTGGTTACCAGTTCTGAACAGAATGTTTAATATAAAAGTAATATTATAGTCCACTATTTGCTTTAATACCTATTTAAAACACATTTCCTCTTCTCACATGGCATATACTAAAGGAGGTCATGTATCAGCGCTCACCTGAAATTCCTGCCCAGTTTAGGTCTTAGCCACAACAGTAGTTTATGTAAGAGGACAATGGGAAAATATTCCAAACTCCATTGCAGTCTTCACAAGATTTTTAAAAAAAGGTGTGAGGCCCCTGATGAAATTTCATAAAGCCTTAGTTACCAACTGCGGGCATACCTCATTGTATTATGCTTCATTGTATTGCACTTCACAGATGTTGCCTTTTTTTTTTTGTTTTTTTTTACAAATGAAGACAAGACCCCCCACCAGCAAAAAAAAAAAAGCAATTCGCTTTATTGTGACACCCTCTTTATTGCAAGGGTCTGGAATCGAACCCACAGTATTGCGGAAATATGCCTGTACTGTTTTCCTCTTTAATTGTTTCTAAACTGCTTGAAGGACAGGACAGGTGCTTCAAAGGAAAGTCTAATGGCTCACCTGTTGCATAACTTGTTCTTGGTTAGTCAGGTTTTGATAAGGAAGAAAACACAGTCAAAAGCAAGACACACACTGATTCTCTGTTCTCCACTCTCGCATTAGCCAGGACACAGGCCTCAGGCACACACTCATTAGCTAGCTGTGCCTCAGTTTCCCTAACCACTAAATATGAGGTCTGATGCTATCCAAATTCCTAATTGACCAAAGTTAATGAGCACACTCACATAGAAGGCTCACATCAGAATGTCACATTGAAATACTATGTTGTAAGAAATTCCAAAGGCTTTTGCAGTATTCATTTCTTTTCCTCCAAAGCCTCCAATGGGTTAGCTTGGCCATTAATTAAGACCAGGCAAATACCCCTGTGCTTTAAAAACCATGTACACAAAAACCCCGGACAGATACATAGAAACCTCCCCAGGCAAGGTTGTCACTGTGCTGGGACAATCATGTGCAAAGACCGACCTGCAGAACATGACAAAGACAGGTCTTTCATTCTGCTGTTGTTGTGAGAACAGGATTTTGCTTCCCCTGACACCTTCAGGGCCTAGGAACACATGATGACAAATCTTCAGAAAACCGGAGACCTCAGGGGGCTCCAAATGATCAGTTCTTTCTGAATGTCACACTTTTTCGTATTTCCTACCCCGTTGGCACTGATCTGGTGATTAACCTCCACCATAACTCTGGATCTACGGATATTTGTCCAGACCCAGGCAGGGGTCAAGGAGGGAGACGCTGTGCAAACACAGACGTAGCTGCCGTTCCTTGACCCACCCAGCTGTGACCAATGGGTGGACGCTGTGCGTTCCTAGGGAGGCAGATGGATTCTGTCCTGGAAATCTAATTGGTGTCTGGGAAACCAGAGCTGGGTTTCCAAGGCGGCCTCAGCACCCAGCTTTCTCGCATCTCTGGACAGGCGAGGATGCCCCCTTGGCCAAGCACAGGCCCATCACTATGACCCCTGTGGAAGCTCAAGCATGGGAAGGTTAGGTAGGGCACCACCACCCACACCCCAGGTGTTCAAGAGGCAAACAAATCTATAAAATAAGCATATGTAAATCTAACAAAATTCTGACCTCCTCTCCTAACCAAGATAACTGTAGATATCTTTTAAGATACAGCAGGTGTTCCCACACGAAAAAATGTTAAGGCCTCTGTGCTGAGCTCATGCTTAGTCTGTTCTCCGGAGACCTGGCCCCGCTAAGCACCCTCGAACCAGAGCTGAGGCACGGGTGGGTAGAAGAGACCTCCGCTTTCAAGGATCTTCCTTCTCCACCGCAGGAGTGACATTTATTTCCCAAGCATCCGAAGGGCAATGGCCGGGCTTCCACCCACCCATCCCGGTCCCGAGGCAAGGTAGAGAGGGGCCACTGCCACCTCCTCGCTGCGCTCCTGACCGCGCCACCGAGCAACTTCGCGCTCCTTGGGGGCCGTCCAGCCCTTGCACTTGTTGCTGTTCCCGAGGGACCAGGAGGCTGAGGCCATCCGTCGCACCACGGAGCCCACAGCAGGAGTCCCTCTCCACCTCGGCTGACCCTGGCGTCCCCTGGGATCCAGGAGAAAGTAGCTCCGCGAGGGAGAACTCAGGTGAGGTGGCCCAAGTTTTCCACCCAGGGCTGCAGAGAGACGCAAAGGATGGAGCCAAAAGAGCGCTTACCTGGAGCTGGGGCCCCGCAGCCTCCGCAGCCAGAGCGAGGCGCTGTCCTCCGCGCCCAGCCCGAGGGCGCTGGAGCCGGGAAGGCTCTCCCAAAGCTGCCAACTCCTGGCGGCAGCCCGGCGGCGGCCCGCGCGGAGGGGGCGGAGCCGCGGGCGCGCTCCCAGGCCGGGCTGGTGCCGCCTGCCGCTGGTGCCGCCCCCGCTCCGTCCCCGCCTGCCTGCCGGCTGCCACAGGATCCCCGGCCTGCCCACCGCCCCGCCAAGCATCACGTGGCCAGGCCCGCCCGGCTCCTGGAGGAAACCTGAAACCCCAACTGCGCTCTCTTCGCCAACCCCCTCCCGCTGCGGGGCCAGTGGCAGACTCGCCTCGGCTTCCCTCCCCCACCGGACGGGGATGCCGAAGTGCAGGTTGCCGCGACCCTGCCCAGCCAGAAGAGGGCGACGTTGTGCCGTGGTGGCGGTGCCCGCGGGCCCGGGCTCCAGAGGCCTTGCCTGGGCGCTGCCTGAGGAAGGAACTGGGCGGCCCGCTCCCGAAATGGGTTGTGCCAGGCCCAAGGGAGGCTTAGGTTGACCTCAGCCCAGAGCCACCACACCTGTGGCCCAAGTATTACTTTAAAATCTGAGGCTCAGGTTTCTCTGGGTCAAAGCTTGACGAGCTGCAATTGTCCTGGTGTTCATACAAGCAAGTGGCTTCACTGGAAGTCTTCCTAATTCAAAACTTCTCTTGAAAACCCTAACTTGCTTTTACAGTGTGAGAGGGACTCCCTCCCTCGTCATGCAAAGAACGTGCTTTTCCAGTTACAACCATCACAGCCCCGGGCGGAGAAGCCTCTCCAACAACTAAGCCTTCCTACCACAATCATAGCAACCTTAACGGCAAAAGTCCCGATTTAATGTTTCTTGTCAGTATCGTGAATCTCTGTTTTGTTTTTCCGGTGAAGCTCTGCCACCCACAGGACCAGCACAGAGGTGTGGCCCGAGGAAACTGCCCACCAACGCTCGGGGCCAGGGGGGAGCCCCTCCCCCAGCGGCCGCCAACAGCTCCCTGATCGGTTCAGCCTCCCTTCTCATCCTCACCTGGTCGAGCCCACCTTGCTGATACAGGTCCTGAGGATGAGCGAAAGGCCGAAGAAGGTAACAAGGATACACTGTGGTGTGTCTTAAGTCCTCAGCCCTGCTCCAAGGCGAGGGTGGGGAATTCTGCCTTAATGAAAAGATCCAAACTGGCATTGCACTCCTGTTCCTCCAGGCCCATGAACCTAAGCCCTGGTCTGCGTGCTGCCATTTAAAGAATAAAGAAGTTCCTGCCCCTTGCCAGAACCTCAAGGTACTCAAAATAAAAATAAAAACAATAATATCCTTTTCAAAAATATTTCCAGCCCTTAACCATCTACTGAAGATTAACTGAATCAACACGCCACACAAAAATGGTTTCCAGACTCTGGTGAGCAAAAACATTGATGTGTTCATGGATTTTGTTGTTATTCTCCTTTTTTTTTTTTACATCGCTAGTATTGAATCGCTGTGTATTTTCTTCCTTCTCCCCACCCTCCACCCCGACCTATTTTTTTCCTTCATTAATTCTGTCAGATATGTATATAGAAAACAAATGTGGGAGGAGAAACAACTATTCTTAAAAGTTGCCCCAAAAATCCATCTCCACAAAAAAGAAACAGGCAAAACTAGCCATTGTGAAACCCTCACCGGCCGAGGACATACAATCGTGCTGTCTGCAGTTTTCTTGCCTTCTCTGAAGCACAGAGCTTGATCAATATTTAAATAAGTACTTGGCTTTCAACTTCTCTAGGTTCAAATATTAAGCAAAGTGTACTCTAGCAACCTTAAAAGAAGCCGGAGAAAGTATGAGTCAGGAAGCTATCGGTGTGTAAATAACCCTTTGCATCTGATTGATTTTGCTGCATATTAGTCACTCAGGACGCTGAGATAGGGCTGCACTTGGCAGGGACAGTGTTTGTTTAGAACTCAAAGAGTCCGTATTCTCTCAGTCCCCAGACAGGGGACATTCAGCCAACGAGAAACTGGGTTGGCAATTCAATGGGAAAAATTCTAACTTCTTAGTGAGTTTTATGCCAGTGTCCCAGCTGAGCGCTGACTTTTCTACTTACTCAGTCTCCATTCATCCTTACAGATTCCAGACAGACCTCCTCCATAAATCCTTCCTTCATTGTCCTGGTTCCTGCCAGCCGTTGAACTTTAAGAAAGCTTAATGACCTTATCACACACTTTAACACCTGCTGATATTCGCTGTCATATGTTGGACTATTCCAGGTTCCTATCCTCTCTTCACCTTCTCATTTCAAGGACAAAGACTGTTTCTTATCCCAGTAATCACCATAGTCCTGACACAGGGCACTTCTAGAGTATTTAACATTTGTATAAACACCCTACCTCTGGAGTACTTAATATTTGGGGTTTTTTTAATTCTCACCCGAGAGTATGTTTTTTTAATTGATGAGAGAGAAACAGCGATGTGAGAGAAACATCATCAGTTCCCTCCCATACACACCCCAACCAGGGGTCAAACCAGCAACATGGGAATGTACCCTGACCAGGAGTCAAACCCACAGCCTCTTGGTATACGGGACAACACTGCAACCAACTGAACCACCTGGCCAGGGCTTTATTATTTGTTTTGTTAAGTGATTTATCACATCGGTTATGAAGGGAGGCAAATGTATATCACAATTTTCAATCTTTTCTTGGATTATAAGCACTCCAAATTCTACTACCTACGTAATTCTTTCCTGCTCTTCATTCTATTTCTTTTGACAATATTTCTCAGAGATTAAATAATTGTAAATCTCATGTCTGGCCATATGAGTTAGGAAATTACCAGTGTTTTCCTAAACAAAAGCATGGTACTAGCAGATGATAGATTGGAGGAGGGGTCAAGTGTTGGAATTAGAAATAGGATGACCTTGGGAGGTTTCGACCTCACTAAGCCTCCATTTCCTCATCTATAAAATGGGCACAAGAATAGTATTCACTATCATTGTGAAGATTAAATGACTGAAGGTAATATGAGACATAGCAAGAAAGGGTGGCAATTTATATTTCAGAGTATGGATATTTTAGGAGAACACTTCAGAGCTTTGAGATAATGAATAGAGCATGTCAAAACTAGATTTGGATCATACACTTGCTTGGCCAGGCTGAGAGGGTTGAAGAACGCAGAGAAAAAAGGCCAACATGATCAAAACCAGGGGACAGATCTTGTCAGGGTTGTGCTCATTGTCCTCTGGGAAGTTTTAAAAAACAAATAAAGAAAAAACTTTGATTCCTACAATCCCACCCGAGACCAATTGTTTCAGAATCTCTTGAGGATGGGTATTTTTTTTAAAGCTCCCCCAGGTGATTCTAGTAATTCACCAAAGTTGGGAACAGCTGGACTAAAAGAACTGACTTTATTGCCACGGGAGGGGTGAGAGCCGCCCTCAGGTTAAGGGAGTCATCTCTGCCGTTTCTGCCAATGATGACCAATCCTGTTTAAGTGGCAGGCCAGAGTGCTTCCGTGTCATGCACATAGGAATCACCTGGAGATCTTGTCAAAATGCAAATTCTACCGCAGTATCCGACGGAGACACCCGGCATTTCTGACTGCCTCCAGGTGGTGCCAGAGCTGTTTGTCTGTGGATCTGAAATGGCCTTTAGGACAAAAAGGAGAGAAATATTCACATTGTTTAAGGGAACCCCTGCCATCTCTGAATATCTTTAGTCAATTGATATTCATTGTGCAGGGAATATATTTTGTGACCTTTTAAGTAAAGGCAATTTCTAGCCAGTTTCAAGTGTGAGGTCTCCCCTGAAGGGACAGCAGAGCCAATCAAACAGGGCTGATTTCTCCACCAGGCACAGCAGGCTTGGGGCCCAGGGGTTACAATGCTCTTAGTGGCCAATGAAATTGTTTTAATTTCTTTTAAAACCTAAAAGAAAAAAAATGGACTTTTAGGTACCTAAAAGAAAAAAAATGGACTTTTAGGTCAAAGAAAATGTTTTAGTAGACAATATTTATATATTTGTCTTTATAACAGTGGGATAGGAAAAGTGTAATTATTTTATTTTTAATGGAGGAAGGGACCCATGAGGACAAAAGTATCTTGAGGCTGCAAAGACATCAATGTGGCTGTGTGCTCGAAGTCCACTTCAGTCCCATGTATCTTTAGCCAAGGACATGAAGCCGATTGTGGCTGACATTTGCATATTGATATTTACATGGTTAATGGAGGATGGTGGGGAAGATGTAAATTACCTCTTGAGCAGAGCTGGCCTTGTAAATATACAGAGGGCAGTACTTGCCACGTGTGATTTGAGAGCATTGGGTGCAGTCCATTGACAAAAAGAGTTGCTCTGCTTCGGCAGGCTCCCGAGGCTCTAAAATTCTACCACCATTAGAGATTTATTCCACCTCCAGAGCCTGTCTTTCCAGATTCACGCTACCTACAGACTCTTGTTACACTGACCTTTCAGGCCTAATCCTTTTTACCCTCCAGCTTCAGGCCCACAAGTCAGGAACTTCTCCGGATTTTCTTCGAAAAGAAGAAAATGTAATGATGTGATTCCATTTAAAGTAAACACCAATTCGGAACCTAAGCAACTAAACAAACAAGCAAGCAAAATATAGCCAAAGACACTGAAATAGAAAAGGGGATGACAGTATCCAGAAGGGAGAGGGGAGGGAATTTCAGGGGAAAAGGGAGGGGATTATAGGAACAAATATAAAGGACACATGGACAAAAGCTAAGGGGGGTGGAAAGGGGAGGGAGGTGGGGAGCACTGGGGGGGTGGCTTGGGACAGGAGTAAACGACAGAAAACTGTACTTGAATAACAATTAAAATAAAAAAATAAAAAGAAAAAAGAAAACACCAATTCTAACCAGTTCCTAAAAACCGACATGCAGCCATTCTAAAAAGCATCACTTTCACCACTAGGATTCAATACAGTAACCTCAACAAAAATTATAGATTGTTTTACAGTCCATTACAATACGTTTAGCCACACGTGGCTATTTA